>JBBPBX010056202.1:0-22846 GCA_038048925.1 Garcialebias charrua
AACCAGGTACTGGTAGCTTTGGCACTGTGTGCAGGAGCCAAGTCCTGTTGGAAAATTAAATCTGCATCTCCATAAAGTTTGTCAGCAACAGGAAGCATGAAGTTCTCTAAAACTTCCTGGTAGACTGCTGCGTTGACCTTAGACCTCAGAAAACGCAGTGGACCAACACCAGCAGATGACATGACACCCCAAACCATCACTGACTGTGGAAACTTGACATTGGACCTCAAGCAGCATGGATTCTGTGCCTCTTCTCTTCCTCCAGACTCTGGGACCTTGATTTCCAAAGGAAATGCAAATTTACTTTGATCAGAGAACATAACTTTGTACCACTCAGTAGTGGTCCCAGGCGAAACTCTTCTGATGCTGTCTCTTGTTCAAGAGTGGTTTGGTACAAGGAATGTGACAGCTGAAAACCATGTCTTGCATATGTCTGTGCGTGGTGGTTCTTGAAGCATTGACTCGAGCTGCAGTCCACTCTTTGTGAATCTCCCACACATTTTGGAATGGGTTTTGTTTCACAATCCTCTCCAGGGTGAGGTTATCACTATGGCTTGTACCCTTTTTTCTACCACATTGTTTCCTTCCCTTCACCTCTAATAATGTGCTTGGACACAGAGCTCTGTGAACAGCCAGTCTCTTTAGCAATGACCTTTTGTGTCTTGCCCTCCTTGTGCAAGGTGTCAATGGTCAGCTTTTGGACAACTGTAAAGTCAGCAGTCTTCTCCATGATTGTGTAGCCTACAGAACTAGACTGAGACCATTTAAAGGCATTTGCAGGTGTTTTGAGTTAATCAGCTGATTAGAGTGTGACACCAGGTGTCTTCAATATTGAACCTTTTCACAATATTCTAATTTTATGAGATACTGAGTTTGGGGTTTTCATTAGTTGTCAGTTACAATCATCAACATTAAAAGAAATAAACGTCTGAAATATATCAGTATGTGTGTAATGAATTAATATAATACACAAGTTATACAGACATGTTCCTGTTTTAGTTTCCTACATCTGCCTTATAATCTGTCTGTTTTGCTACATCGTTTTTTAACTTGTTAAAAAAAATCTGAATGTCTCTCTTATGATTGTCTGTTGTCGCTGTCGTCATCATTCTTTGTTGAAACCAGGTCTCTCTTGTAAATGAGTCCTCGAGGCTCAATGGGATTAACCTGCCTAAATAAAGGTTGAATGAAAAAAACTTTCACTTTTTGAATGGAATTACTGAAATAAATCAACTTTTTCATGATATTCTTATTTCACGACCAGCACCTGTATTTTAAAACTGATATTAAACATTTTCTATCCACAAGTTGTTTAGCTTCATATTGATGATGATGAATTAAGATCAATCTACTGTTGATTAAACTTTTGTCATCGTTCCTTTCAAATCGAGTGTTTATCATAAGAGACAAAAAGTTCAGTTTAACAAACTGCAAACATCCTGTGTTATTTCTTATTTTTAGTTTCAGTACTGTATTAAACATATATCTTGATGAGTAAAACATTGTTCATTGTTTTATTATTTAAAGAGATGTTGCACGCAAACCCTTATCAGAAGCTGAAAGTGCTGATGAAGCAGATTATTCTGCAGTTAGTTTTATTCATGTTTATTACAGGTAGTTAGTTTTATTCATGTTTATTACAGGTAGTTAGTTTTATTCATGTTTATTACATGTAAAGCTTTTTAAATAAGACTGTTTTTGAACTTTAATAAAAAAAAGAAAAAGACTTCCTGTTGTTTCCCTTTGACATTATCCATCCTTCACTTTCTGTGCCTGCTTTAATGTGATCTGGGCTGCAGAAATAACCTGACGTGCATATTTTCAGAACGTGGATAAAACGGATGGGGTGAACAGGCGTGCACACCTAACATGCAAACTACACCAAAAGGCTGAAACTAAAATCTGATACCTTCTTTCTATGAACTGAAAACAGCAACTACCAGAATATGAGCGTGCAAACCTGCAGCGACAGCGCAACGGTTCATACAAATTTTGATTAAAAATAAAATGCAGGAAATAAACGCTCATTTAAAACAGTTGTAAACTTCAAAATAAAGTACAGGTTTTCTGCTGCACACAGTTTATTTTCATCAATGTTGTGAAATATAAAACATTAAAGCAAATATAGAAATAACATACATACATTGTCAAAAGATCAATGTATGGAAGACAAAAAGTGCCAACATATTTTAATTGATTAATTAAAATACTAATAAATATATATTTTTCAGAACAATTAACTTTATCATCAAATATACCAAACAGGAAATAGAATTAAAAAAAACGTATTACATTATTAACCTTCCTGCTGCCATTGGGTCAAAATAATCTCTATGGGCCCCCAATTTAAATCTGGGGCCTCAGATGTGATTTTGACCCAAGGGCAGCAGGAGGGTTATGTGTGCCATTAATTAGACATCATGTCAATTAAATAAAAAACTTATTCTTAAGATATTTGTAAAATATCCTATTATTCAAATCAAGCTGACTATTTAATTCTGATTTTAACACATCTATGTAACTATTCTTTGATGTGTATTTTTTTTTAAATATGCCTTTTTGAGTTTTAATCAATCAGTGGCAACTAATTATTTTGTTAATTTATTGACCTACATGATAGTAATATTTAAATTTATAATTGATAAGTTATTCATTGGATTGTGGTCCATGATAATCCAAAAAATAATTCAGATTTTATTCCATTTGCCAGTATTTGCTCTTTTAATCCCACACTGATTGTATAATCTTAACAGATTAGTGTATTTTGGTCATTGCTGAAGTAGATTTATATTATGAGAATTTTTTTTTTGATGAGTTGAAATCATCAAATGAAAAGAAAAAAGAAAAGCATGACTTTCCACATGGTGGCACCATTGTTCCCACTACCAAACACCAGTCCAGTTCAAATGGGGACAAAGTGTCCAGTTTTATTGTCTGTCCTGGTGTCCAGCTCATACCTGCTGCTCATGTTTTTATGGTTCTGGCTTCGTCTCAAACAGGGCAGGGACCTCTGGAGCTCCAGTCGAGCGTCGGGACAGAGGAAGATGTAAAACAGGGGGTCCAGTAAGGTGTTGAGGCTGGTCAGGCCGTAGCACAGCCGGTAGACCAGGAAAATGGACTGCTCAAATCCACATGGCTCATCGGTCCTCAGCAGGGACACAAACCTGTATCCGCCCACCAGGTGGTAGGGTCCAAACACGACGATGAAGTTGACCGTGATCACAACCAGGATTCCTACGATTTTGTTGCGCTCGTGGTCGGACAGAGACGGAGACCGACGGAGCGTCGCCCCGATGTGGGCTGAGGTGTAGCTGAGGAAGGAAGCAGAGGTTTGGATCAGAAACCGGCCTAGTTTGATGGTGAAGATTATTTTCGTTAAACCATAAAACTGCAAAATTAAAATGGGAAATATTTCAAGCACGTATTTCATTAGACACTTAAGAACCTTTTGTTTCTCTTTTTGTAGCAGGGTTGTTGTGTTTTGATCATAAATGTCTCCTTGGTATACAGAGTGCTCTGACAGTTTAGACAAATTTATTCATATTTAGACTTTTATTTAAAGGGGACCAAAGATGCAAAATTCACTTTTTAATGGTTTTTTACTCAACTTTGGTTATGTACTTCTTAAAAAAAACAGTCCTAGGGCCAAAAAAATGCACCCACTGGTATATTTACTCTAAGTATATTTATTTTTCAGTGATATAAATGTCTCGTTTTCAAATCCTGGCGCTTGTGATGTCACAAGCGCCAGGACAACCCACCCCAACCTGAGTCCAGCCCCTCACCTAGCAACCCCTGGTGATGCTCCACCCACTTCAGTATAAAAGACGTCACGGTTGTTTTTCCTGAGTTCATCTCAGAGTTCGATGTTTCGTTGTTGTTAAAATGCAGTACCGCTAATAACTAATTATCTATCAGTAAAAACGAAAAAACTTATTTACGGGCTCTTAAATCAACCGGACGACTGCTCACGGACCATATCCGGTCAGCGCCGGATGTGGTCCGTGAAAAAAGCGGTCCCCGCTAGAGAGAGCGTGTATAGCAGTTAGCAGCCAGTGTGTTACTCTGCAGCCTTATTGCTTGTTTTCGAAGAGTCAGACGAAGAGTTTTTAACATGGAGGGTGAACTTATGGATGTTTCTCAGCGGCCTACGCGACGCGTCAGCGCCTCATTTGCCCTGCCCAAAATGGCGTCTGCCTCTGGGTCTGACTCAGGGTCCCCTTTGGAGGGCGGAGTTAATGTAAACAGATTTTTGAAGGGCGTGGCCTTATCATAAACAGCTCGTTCAGAACGGAAGTCAGAAAAGGCACAACTAGAAAGGGGATATTTTATTATCTAAGAATTATTTTGTGCATTAAATTGAATGAACATGGTCTGGATAGCCCACAGACATACCATAAAAATTTATAGGACCAATATTTGGTCCGCTTTAAAATACACAGCAATTATTCCTTTTCTTAACATGTTTTGGCAGTCTGGCTCTAACATCACAAATAGGCTAGCCTACTGATCTTAACCTGGCAAATAAAATCTGCGGCCAAATAATGTTTTAAAAACTTTCAATATCAAAAGTTATTAAGATTCAAGGTAAAAATCAGGAGGGTTGTGTGTCAGTGTGAGTTTGACTGTGAATATATGTTAGCTTGATTCTGAGTAGCAGCTAGCTTGATTCTATAGCAGTTAACTCTTAGCATTTAACTCTCCGAGTAGGACCTCGCTGCAGCAACCAGTAAGGGGCGGGGACAGACCATGCTGTCCCCTACCACATAAATGGGACTATCGCACCCCAAACCTGAAGAGGGTGCTATTTTCATAACCACGAGTATAAATATCTTAAAGAATGGGGGTTGGGGAAAGAAACTTGAAGCTGCTGTGGTCTCACTGCAGCAAACGGTAAGGGGCGGGGACAGACCATGTCAGTCCTATACTTGCTTAGAAGCTAACTCTTAGTAGTGGTTAACTCTTTGCTAGTTTGACTCTTAGCTGTTAGCTTGTCTAAGTAGCTGTTAGTTTAACTCCAAGTAGCAGTTAAGCTTCCAAGTAACTATTAGTTTAGCTCTGAGTAGCAGTTAGCTTGACTCTGAATAGCGCTTAGCTTGACTCCAAGTAATTGTTAATTTAGCTCTATGTAGTGGTTAGCTCATAGAGGTTAATTTTACTCTGCATAGCAGTTAGCTTGACTCCAAATAACTGTTAAGCCCCCAGTATAGCTATGCGTACGTCCGTACGTACGCGTGTCCGTATGCGCGTACTGTACACAGAGAGTTCAGCCCTATACCTCAGCATACGTTCTCCCGTACATTCTCGCGTTTTCGCACCAACTTCTTGACGTCATTTGAGCAGCTGCAGCGCAGCTCCAGACAAGGAGCGTTTACCTACGGGATGAATTGAGGTCGCTGATTGGTCATTTGCTGACACGCCTACTGAATTGATTGACAGGTTGGGGGGGGGGAGGCGAGAGCTGGCAGCTCCAGCCGCAGCGGTGTTCTGTGTTTATATGTTAATAAAAAGTTCTAAAAAAAAAAAAAAAACAGGGAGCGCTGGTCCTGCAGCCCACACATCAGACCAGCACACCAGGAAATCTCCAGAACCTCCCACAGCCACACTGGACCTGAGTTTAATTTGCTCGTGACAAATTCGTTCATTTCTCATCATTTCAGTCATGGCGTCAATGGAGGAGGAAGCGATCGCTTGCCTTTTGGCAAAAAACAAACAAAAGAAAAGGCCAGATCAAGGATGAAAAAGGGGAATTTAATACATTGGCGTCACATACAAAACAGTCCGGCGCCGGGCAGTTTATTGTGCGACACCACGTTTGCGTACGCGGTCGTAAAATTTGAGCTTTGCGCGTACATGCCCTGCGGGGGTACGCTTGTACCTCTGCGTAGTACATGCTGCGTATGGACGTTCGTGCAGCAGAGCTATACTGTACTGGGGGCTTCAGTTTAGCTCTCAGTAGCAGTTAGCTTGTAGCGGTTAGATTATTGTCGACATTATTTTTCTTTTATCGGCTTTATCATTTATTCGTATCTCTTTCTTTCTACTGAAGACACGGCTCGACTCCGGAGTTCTTCGCAGTCCCCTTTTTTCTCTTTAACATCCGTTGTAACTGTCCAAAATTGCGTTTTTGGATAATTAAAAGCAGCTGAGCAGCTAAGCTACGAGCTAAGTTAACAGGCCGATCTCGGGTAAAAAAAACTCTCTGTCTTGTCAAGATCCAAAATTCATGGTTGAAATCTGGGCCTTTGTATAAAAATAGTTTTTCTCTGCAAAGAGAAGCTGAGAACTCGTTTATACTGATTTTTATTTATTTATTTTTCATTCATTCACACAGCATCCTTTATGTCTCTATGTCATCCCATGTCACGTCAAGGGCCCTCCCTCCCATTTTTCTTAAAAAGACACGCTGCTCAACTATCCTAACATGCTCCTACAAGCACCCTGCGGATGTTGGATGTTGTCTATCATGGTGCACTAAGATTCATAACTGGTTGTGATTATCGTACCCACCACTGCACCCTGTATTCACTGGTTAACTGGACATCATTAACCTCACGCAGACTCTTCCACTGGTACATTTTCATCTTTAAATCACTTCTTGGTCTGCTGCCCTCATACATCTCCTCCTACATGTCTTTGCGTGAGTGCAGCTACAGTGTGCGCTCTCAGGACATGATTACCTGCAGTGTTCCGTCAGTGAGGACTGAACTTGGAAAAAGGGCCTTCTCCTACTCCGCTCCTGCTTCATGGAATATCTTACAAAAAGATCTGAAGCTCTCGACCTTGACTTCTCTAAATGGTTTTCAGAATCTGTTGGAATCCTGGCAAAAACCAATGCAGATCTGTTCCTGTCTTTGATTTTATACGTCTACCTTATAATGTTTTGCTAGTTTTTTGATACTTTGTAAAAAAAAAAAAAAAAAAAAAAACTTTTTTTTTTTTTTTTCTTCTCTCTTTTGTTTTCTATTGTTTATTGTTTGTTTGTTTATTGTTTATTGTTTAAGGAAATTATACCACTGCTGTTCATTGTTCTTTAGTTTTAGCAGGTCGCTTTCGTAAATGAGCCCTTGAGGTTCAAAAGATTTACCTGACTAAATAAAGGTTGAATGAATGAATGAACTATCCATCCTTCGGTTCAAACAGTCGTATACTGCCATCTGGTGGTCAAAAAATGTACTACATGCAAAACAAACCAACATTTCTTCTCATATTTGACCGTTACTAATTATGGTTAAATTTCAAACAATATTATCATTTATCGCAATCATTTCTGAGACAATCACCCAGCAAAATTTGTTATTGTGACGGGCCTACTTACAATTGACTTGACTTTAAGTAACAGGTAACCTAACCTTGAGTAGTGGATACCTTGGTTCTGAATAGCAGAAGTATCCAAAAAAAAGCTAAGTCTGGTCCTCTGGACATTCAAAAAACAAAACAAAATAAAGCTTTGTTTTTTTTGAATGTCCAGAGGACCAGACTTAGCTTTTTTGGATTTTTCTACCTGGATTATTGAGCATGCATCAGGGTATTGAATCTTAGTAGTTTGACCCTGAATAGATGTTAGCCTGACTATGAGAAGCTGTTAGTGGTACTTCGAGTAGTTAGCTTGACTTTAGCAATTAGATTGACTATCTACATAGCGCACACTGAGTAACGATCAGTTTGACTCTGAATACATTTTAGCAGGATTTCTTTTAACACCTTAAGAGAGTTTATCTTCAAACTAAGATCTGTGACCCTTGACAAACTGCAGGACAGATACTGACTACCGTATTTTCCGGAATATAGGTTGCGGCTTTTTATCATTTTTGAATGCCCTGCGACCTATATTCAGGTGCGACCTATTTATGGCTTTTTATAAAATAAGCTGATTTGTAATCATTTATTAACAAAAATTAAACTGAGACACACTCTTACAATAATGTCAGCTAACAAATATATTTTTTTATGTGTTTATCCTGCTAAAATACAAAATATAAAATAATGTAAGAGTAATCACCAGAAAACATTTCAGTCACCCATCAAACACCTTGTTTCTTCAGCTAAATTTATTGAAATTCCAGGAATTGGTAGAATATAATATTTTATCAGTTATGTATAGGGCTCATAATAACACATTACCTTTAAATATCCAAAGAAATTTTATAAAAAGACAAAGTGATTACAATCTCAAAGGGACAGAGATATTCATCAAACCACAATTCAGAACCAGCTTAAAGGGACGGTCTACCTCAATTCAGGGAGTTGGATTGTGGAATGCTCTGGAGAGTGATGTTAAAAATGCAAAATCAATGTATACATTTAAGAAAAAGATAAAAAAGGACTTGCTCAAAAACTATACAGTATATGATGTAACTTAGTGTGTTTGTGTATTACAGTTAGAAAAATTAAGTAGAGTTGTTCATTTTGTGATGTAGCTTGAAGGTTAACATTGGTTGAACAAACTGTGAAATAAGGGGCAGATATAATAAGATTTCATCTTCTTTCTGCTCCTTTCATTTTATCCTACTTGTATTCTTGTATCTGATGAAACTGTTTTGTATTGTTCTTTTAAAATTAATAAATAAACATCAAATCAAATCAAAATTATTCATTTATTAAAGAAAAGTTCAGCTCAGACACATATTTGCTATAATTTTTATCAAACAAATAATTGTTTTTAAGTGTTAATCTTCTTAAAAGCCTTGCTGTGCGCTCCTGTGGCAGACATTTGCAGCAGAGCTAAACACGGTCCACATTTTGATGTAGGTGCGACCTATATTCAGGTGCGACCTATATATGGATTTTTCCAATTCTTTGGCAATTATTGGACAATGCGACCTATACTCGGGTACGACCTATATTCCAGAAAATACGGCAGTTATTAGTGCTCCACACAAACACTTAAATAAGGTCTCACTCAGCCTTTGCAGTAAAGTAAATCTGAACACATGCAGTGAGATCTTACTCTTTACCATAACGTCACAAACATAGTTTTGGAGACATTGTTTTATGTAGAGCTTGTGAAGTTGTGGTTTTGGGGATGAACTTACCCTAGAATGGTGCACGGCAGGAGGAAGCCCAGAACCATAGTGGTGATCTTAAAGTGAGCATATTTGGGGCTGACCGGGTACTTCTCCAGACAGAGGTGTCTGTCAGAGTCGAACACAGACGGCAGCAGGCCACTCAGGCAGAAGAGGAACGTCAGGATCCACACGGCTACACCCGACACAGCTGCCACCCTGACGCTGCGCATACTGCGACTGCTGAGTGGGTAAACAATAGCCAAGCAGCGGTCAATCGCTATCAGGCAAAGGAACATGACGCTGGCGTAGACGTTCACGTAAAACACGTAACCAACGAGCTCGCAGGTCAGCTGGCCGTAGGGCCAACGGTGCGCACCTTGGAGGTACAGGATCCACAGAGGCAGGGTGAGCAGCTGGAGGAGGTCAGACAGCAGCAAGTTGAGGATGTAGACGAGCTGACAGCCTCCCCCACCTGACCGACCCAGGTGGTACAATCCCCATAGAGACAGCAAGTTGCTGGGAAGACCCAAGGTCAAGATGACGCCATAGATGCAGGTCAACCCAAATGTGTCCGTGTTCAGAGGGAGGTTGCAGGTGTCATTGGACATGTTGGTACGCTTGGCTTATGATTTTTCATTCACAAAGTGTTGCCTCATGCACCCAGTTCTTTATCCTCATTTTGTCGTATTAATGAATCCATCTGTCTGAAAAAAAGGTTGGGGTCACGGTCCATCTCATTAGCCATCAGTCTTCAAAGCATCTTTGATTCAAATTTGGAAATGAATTGCTGCAAAGTAGACAGAACAGAGCATCTTCAATGGATTGATAGCACCCCCATGAACGATTAAAGGCTTTCCACCCACCTCGCAAGGCTTCAAGTCTGAGTCGAGTCCACAGAAGTGCGCTGCACCTTCTGCAGATCAGTGACCTGTGCTCAAGAAATGTTGTGGACACGGCGTCTCGCCCAGTCCTCGACCATTCTGCAGTCGTTTCCTCCACAGGAAACTCACTTCTTCGGTTTTAAAGGCAACATCCTGAGGCAGGAGAACGCCTTTCTGCTCCAGAACACAAAACACACACTCTCCCGTTTTCTGTGCCACCCTGTAGTGGCGGTCACAAAGATTAAGGATGGGCGTAACTGTGTCGTGGTGGTGAACTGCTTTAATCCAAACTTACTGCAGGTTTTCACATAAAAAAAAAACTATTGCTGCTGTTTTACTAACTGAGAACAAGTGAGCAATTTGCCATACATGCAATATTTGCATATTTCCAGAGTTTGAAACCAGAGACTATGACTATCCTTTTTTTTTTTGGAAAATGTATTCATTTCATTTAAAAACGACAATTATACATACAATACTGTACAATTAAAAACTGTAGATAAAATAAAATGAAAGGTGGCAGAAGAACTAGTCTTATGAAAACTGCCCCATTTCACTTAATTCTAATGTAAATCAAATTATATATATAAAAAAATGTAATTCACAAAGACAATAACAATCTAGCTAAATTAAAAACATAAAAACTCAAACATCTTAATCAAATCAGACAACAAATTAAGTAGATATATATTAACATTCTTCCAAGAAACTCATCTTTATCAGTCTCTTAAATGTACACAGCGATCTGGCATTTTTAACGTTATCTTCCAAACCATTCCACAATCCTATTCCCTGAATTATTGTGGATCGTTCCTTCAAACTAGTACTAAAATAAGGCTTCACAAACATCTCAATTCCTTTAAGAAAATATACACTCTCTCTTTTAACAAAATTTGTTTGAATATTGTCAGGCAACATGCCTTTATGTGCCTTATACATAACCAACAAAATGTTATAATTAACCAAATCATAGAACTTCAAAATGTTCAGTTGATAAAATAAAGTATTGGATGGATATCTATAGTTTTTTTTTTTCATAATAATTCATACAGCTCTTTTCTGTAAAATGAACAAAGGATTAGTTATAGTTTTACACGCTTTACCCCAGACTTCAACACAGTAAACCAAATACAGTAAGGAACAACTATTGCATTATACAACATAAACATTGCTTTATCAGTGACTAACTCTCTTACTTTATACAGAACTGCTATCGATCTAGATATTTTTGTTCTCAAATTGTTTATGTGAGGTCTCCATGTTAATATCTCATCAATAATAACACCCAAATTTCACCTCACTAACTCTACAAATCTCAGTTTCATCTACCAAAAATGGAGCGTGAACATCAGTTTTTCTGTTGCTGTGTGTCATGTAATAAGTTTTATCCAGATTTAATGATAACTTCTTTAGACTAAACCCATTTTGGATTTTCCTTACTGCAGTGGGCAGCACACGGATACAGTGGTTAGAGCTGTTGCCTCACAGCTGAAGGTAGCAGGTTTTACTGCCGCCTTGTGCCTTTCTGTGTAGAGTTCACATTATTCCAGGTTTTCTCCAGGTACTCCGGTTGCAGAACAAAAACATGCATGCTAGGCTGATTGGCAACCCTAAATTGTCCCTATAGGTGTGAGAATGAATGTTTGTCTTCTTTGTCTCTGTGTGTCCCTGTGATGGACTGGAGACCTGGCCAGGTGTCCTTCACCGCTCAGGTACTGCTGGAGATACACACCAGCTCCCCTACGTCCCAGCAAGAACAAAAACCGGTAAAGAAAATGGATGGATGACTACAGTGAATGAGTGCATGTCCGTATAAATATACAACACAGGCCAAAACGAAGCAGATGGTTTTTTTGTTTTGTTTTTTTAAACTATGTACGTCTGTGTTTTTGCTTTTCAAGGGTCCAAAAACCCGGAGGTCTTCAAAACTTTTGAAATCTAACTGGTGTTTGTTGAGGAAGAATTTGGGATTTTTGACGGTTTCACAGTTGGAGTTAGGTCATAATGGGCTCCTAAATACATTGTATCAATGATAAAACACCACAGTAGTAAAACGTTTATATATACAGATAGTCCTCGACTTACGGCAATTCGGTGTATACGAACGCATCTTATTAATAAAAATATAAAATGAAATAAAATAAAAAACGTTTTTTGAAAAATCTTATTTTATGTGACGAAACGTTTCTACAATTTTTTGCTTTGTTTTGTTTTTTTGTTTTTTTGAATGTCCAGAGGACCAGACTTAGCTTTTTTAGACTTATTTTATGTGTTTAAATGTTCTTGATTTCCTGTGTACAGCACTTTGTTGCAGCTGTGGTTGTTTTAAATGGCTTTATAAATAAAGTATTATCATTATTATTATTTAGAAGCTGATTTACGCAGTTTGCGGCAGTTTTCGGCAGTGTCCGCCAGTTTTCGGCAGTGTGTCCGCCAGCTTTCGGTTAGCTTCGGTTAGCTCCGGCCTCGACAGCCGGCTTTGGAGGACCGTGTGTCCGATCAGAGGTTGCCTCATATGGATAAAAATGAGCTGGAAACGTTTGGTAAACTCTGTGGACGTCTCAGGCCTGGAGCAGCAGCCGCTGATCGCTCCACCGCGCCGCATCCCACCACGCCGGCCGACACCACCAGCTCACCGCGGGAACACCGAGCTAACATGCTAACGCGGAGAAACGCCCAGTAAGTTATTAACTATTTTTCCCTTCATTATGGCTCCAAATGTATGGAGCTAACATGCTAACAGTCCTTCCTGTAAACAGTTTGGACCGCGTGAAGCAGCTGGAAGCTGCAGAGCTCGGACGTGCAACGAGCTAACATGCTAACAGGCTTCACCAGCTAACAGTAAGAAATTAACTATTTTTTCCTTCATTATATCTCCAAATGTACTGTATGTGTTTTTTGTACTGTGTTAGGATAGGCGAAGTGCTTGGTAACTGTACAGTAACGTACATGTACGTGTATAAGTGGCGGCTCGTGTGTTTCCGACTTACGGCATTTTTGACATGCGAATGGCCGTAGGAACGAAACTCGTTCGTAAGTCGAGGACTACCTGTATTTATAACATACATACATGTTTTTGTGTCTGAGTGGAGTATTTGAACATGTCTGATTTACAAATGAGAGTTGGCAGAAGACAATTTACTGAGAAAACGTTAAATAACCTTTTAAACAAATTAGTTTTGCAGTAAAATAAGACACAAGGGATTCCAATGACCATTTACCTCGAAACAAGGTTTTATTAAATCTGCTCACAAACATTGAACGTGCTAAATTTTACATTTCTTAGGCATCAAAGGGAAAAAAATATCTTGGACAATTGAAATTGTTTGAGTAAAGAATGGCTATGTCGAGAAGTATTTGGCAGTATTTTTTACCTCATTATTTCAAAGGGAGTGGGTCCTTTTAGTTGGTTTCCTTTAAATGTCACAAATCTAAGATTTATTAAAGCCAAGTTGGTTACTAATAAACTGAAAGTCCCCCGAGACTTTTCTTTCCTGCTATTCATGTCCCTGATTGACCTTTAAAGACCACATAAACTAAAAGCAGCCTGCTTAAACAGGAAGTAACCTGCAGTGGAAATGTCCCTGGAGACGGTCCCAGGACACAGAGACAGAAAGACAACTGTTCAGTCTGCTTGGATGTTGCAACTTGTTCTACCTGAATTTATCCGTGTCATGTCAAAGAGTTGTAAGGAAAGAGCTGAGTTTTGTGCAGGTCTCTGAGATATTAGGGTGCTTATAGTGAACATGGATCACTAAAACAACAAGATATTGCCTGGGTGCCTTTAGGCAAATAACCTATGCGGGCATCCTGGAGTATCTGGAACTGAGTCAATAATGATGATTTTTTTCAGGCTCAAGCAGTTGTGCAGTTGCACACACTCTCTTTGGTCGAACCCCATTGAGGTTATACCTACCTCTAGATTTTGCATGTCCATGGACCTTAAATTGAAGTTGCAAGGGGACATCCTTTTAAGAACGTCATTAGAGTCAGTCCCTAAGTATAGAGGAGATGTATGGATGCAGTTAGAGAGGAAATGGAGAGAGTTGGAGTAAGGACAGAGTGAGACAGAGGAGGAGGACTTGCTGTGGAGACCCCTGAAGAGGGAACAGCTGAAAGAAGAAGGAAGATTAACACTTATATTATCCTTTAACTTTACGACTGTTCATGTTCTTTAGGGTAATAATCACTTTATTTAACTGCTTAAAAATACATAAAAAAAATAACAAATTATTTTAATATGATAATATATCGTTATGGATGGATGGGTGGGTATACTGTGTCATTCAAGTTCAAGTTTATTGTCATGTGCATCACATGGTAGGGTGGAACGAAATGATGTACTCAGGCTCCAAGTTACATTCAAATATAGCAAAAATATAAAGTCTTAAAAGAAACAGTATACAGGTAGTCCCCGACTTACGAACGAGTTCCGTTCCTACGCCCGTTCGTAAATCGAAAATCGTCGTAAATCGGAAAATACGTCCAAACGGCACCTCAGACATGAAAACGGCACCTCATACATACAGTACTGTATTTTTACCAAGCACTTAGCCTATCCGAACACATTACCCTTATCAAAAACCACATACATTTAGGAGCCATATTGAAGGAAAAAGAGTTATTTCTTACTGGGAGCTGGTCATTTCTTCCTCTCTGCTCCGGTCTGCCTGCTGCCTGCTCCTGTGTTGCCAGATCTCACAACAGAAACAAGTGGTCAGCTCTATGAAAACAAGCCCAAACAGGCGACTCACCTTTGAAAACAAGCCCAAAAACAAGCCCAACTGGCAACCCAACTCATTGTGTTAAAAAAGGCAGTTTTTAAACAGTATAAACATATTTATTATGGCATTACATATAACCAGCAAAATTATACTTTGAAGAACGTATTCAGTCTAAAAAAATAAAAATACATTTAGCATTTTTATACAGCTGGTTTCTTGTCATGCGTACAAATTAAAAATAAAATTAAAATTAAACTGCAAAGTCAACAAAAAAACTTTCTTGAATCTCTATCCTGATGCTCAATGAAGCAGGTAGAAAAAAAAACAGCATACAGGTAGGAAAAACTTTAGATTTCTTAAAACTCTGTTTAAAAAGGAACGCCAACAGCACCTGAACATAACATCCGCCTTGACGTAACATACGTGGAAGGGAGGCGTGAAGGGACGAACTACCTACCACTCGCATTACTGTTTGATACAAAAACAAGCCCAAACAAGCGACTCAATGCCCGCGAGAAGCCCAAAAAACGCCACAAGCGGACCACCGAATTTATACGCGACTCCAGGAAAAAACACGCCCAATGTCGCTTGAAATAAGCGGACTTGGCAACTATGCCTGTAAGGTTTCACTGAGCGCGTCAGTGGAAACCCCCTCCTGTAAGTTTCAAGCTCCCCTAAGTTTTGTTTCCAGCTCCCCCTTCCCTCCTGTAAGTTTCAAGCTCCCCTAAGTTTTGTTTCCAGCTCCCCCTTCCCTCCTGTAAGTTTCAAGCTCCCCTAAGTTTTGTTTCCAGCTCCCCCTTCCCTCCTGTAAGTTTCAAGCTCCCCTAAGTTTTGTTTCCAGCTCCCCCTTCCCTCCTGTAAGTTTCAAGCTCCCCTAAGTTTTGTTTCCAGCTCCCCCTTCCCTCCTGTAAGTTTCAAGCTCCCCTAAGTTTTGTTTCCAGCTCCCCCTTCCCTCCTGTAAGTTTCAAGCTCCCCTAAGTTTTGTTTCCAGCTCCCCCTTCCCTCCTGTAAGTTTCAAGCTCCCCTAAGTTTTGTTTCCAGCTCCCCCTTCCCTCCTGTAAGTTTCAAGCTCCCCTAAGTTTTGTTTCCAGCTCCCCCTTCCCTCCTGTAAGTTTCAAGCTCCCCTAAGTTTAGTTTCCAGCTCCCCCCACCCTCCTGTAAGTTTCAAGCTCCCCCAAGTTTCGTTTCCAGCTCCTCAGCTCCCCTAAGTTTCATTTCAGCTCCTGCTGTAAAGGCGCATAAACGGCGTAACTTGAAGCAATGCTTTTCAATGGGAGGCGTTTGTATAACCGCGAAACGTCGTAACTCGAGACTGTCGTAACCCGGGGACTACCTGTATACGGATCTAAGACATACATTAAGATATATTCTAAACGGACGTCAAACGGTATGCTAAAATATCTAAGATATACGCTAAACTCTAATAATGTAAAATAATGTGGCATAACAACAGCAGCCCAAACATGAGTGTGTGGTGAGCAGATAGGTATGAATTAATACAGCAGCATGGATAATCAGCAGCACAGATAAGTCACATATCACCAATTAAAGTGGCTTTACATTAAAGGTGCTATGTGTAACTTTCTGTTGTGCGCAGGACTTAGAAATATTTTCAACAGGGAAAAGCATTCTGCTCCCTCCCCCTCAGAGCCATATATGACTCTGAGGGGGAGCCACACAGTCCGTGCTCTGCTGAACTTGAGTTCAGCTCCGCCTCCTGCTGCATGTCCGCTCAGAGCCGCTGCGATATTCTGTGTTTATATGTTAATAAAACGTTCTAAAAAATAAAATAAAACCATGGAGCGCTAGTCCAGCACACCAGAAGACCAGGAAATCTTCAGAGCCTCGGGCAGCCACGTTGAACCCTACTTTAATTCGCTCGTGACAACTGCATTTCCTCATTCATTGCAGTCGGCAGAGGGAGCGGTACAGAGCGGTGAATGAAGCGATTATTTGACTTTTGAAAAAAAAAAAAAAGTCCTGATCAGGGATTAAGAAGGGGAATTTAATACATTTGTGTCACATACAAAACAGTCCTGCATCGCTTTCCAATCCTTTGAACGAGAACGTGCGCGGCACTGGGGCTGGGACAGGTGGGGGCGTGGGTTGGGGCGTGAGAAGCTCTGTTGAGGACAACTGGAACGCAGCTCTTTATTGGCTGATTAAAAACTCTGTTTTTATTGGCTGGAAAACGGCGGGTCACTTTTTCTTTTTAGAAATGCTTATTTACCACCTGGAGAAGCAAGGGGACAATTTTTGTGTTTGTTTCAGAGATTACCTGGCTAACATCAGTCCGTCAGGAGGTAGTGACAGAGTGAAGAAATATGTTAAAAATATATGTTTGGAAAAGTTACATACACCTTTAATTAATTTTTTTCCTTACAGTGATTATGTTATGGATTTATAATTAGGATTTTCTGCCATTTCACAAGTTTATGTAATGAATTAAGCATTTATTTATTTATGTTTTCCGTCAAACATGCATGTTTTTGGTCTGTGGGAGGAAAACGGAGTACCCGGAGAAAACCCACGCATGCACGGAGAGAACATACAAACTGCACCCAGAAAGGCCACCGGCCGGGATTTGATCCAGCGACTTACTCGCTGAGAGGCAACAGCTCCACCAACTGAACCACTGTGCCGCCCTGATTCTGATTTTGTCTTAATGTCTGCTCTCTGTTCCTGGTTATTCCTTCTGTTACTCTTCTCCTCCTCATTTATTTTTTGCAAACTATTATAAATCAAAGTTTTTAGTTCACTAATTTTACCTATGTAAATATGCTTTTGGTCTATAATAATGTAAAAGATTACAGCCACATGTTTAAAAAAAGACATGAAGGAAAACGTACCTTTTCTTTCTTCCCTCCAACTTTCTTCTGGGCATCCTATTAATGTCTTTGCTGGGGGTCTGGTCCCAAATGACTTGGTGGTCTAGTACCCCATACTAGTGCGTTTCTTACTTGCAGTTGTTTGGGGTTTTTTGCAGCATTTTGCATTTGATCTGTTGGTTTTAAGTTTTTTTGCTTCTGCATAATGATTTTTCTCTGTTGCATTAGTTTTGTATGTGGAGATTGCATCATTCATGTGTTTGCGCTGTTTGCGGCCCATTTGTGCCTGTTGGCCACCGTAGGTATGTGTACAGTACCACCCACAACACCTACAAGATGCATTTTTTTTTTATCAAGGAAAACATTCTGTTCTAAGTAGATAAGCTCTTTTACCCACAAGTGAGTGGTCACCAAGTCATTTTGTGGCTGATTGATGCATTGCAATGGACAAGATTAATCTTGGACACAAATCTGTCTTCTATGGGGTTTTTTATTGGACACAACAGTCTACTGGTTACACAGCATTGTATAGGCAGGTAAAACAAGGGAAAACCTAAAACCTGATTTCAGGATGTCCCTGAGTAGGGCAGGTGTGAGGACACGGTAGCCTACCGTATTTTCCAGTCTATAAGTCGCACCTTTTTTTGCCAAATTTGCATGCCCTGCAACTTATTGAGCAGTGCGACATGTTTATGGATTTTTTCCCATATTTTTAGACCAATCTTTGGCTTGGATATGACCGTTTTTCATTTTGGCAAAAATGGTGCAGTACCACTTTCGTCCGCTAGGGGTGCAGTACCACTTTTGTCCTCTAGGGTACACCGACCGTTCCCACCTCATGTGTCCGACGGCAGTCTCCTCTGGTCGGACTGACTCTGTCGCAGCCCGGCCTCCTGCTCTGGAGGTATGAACTACTGTTAGCTCAAAGTTAGCTTATAGCTCCGTATTTACCATAAACGGGTACTATTTATCTAAATAACTCATGAACTACAGGACAGATTTTTATCAAACTTACAGAAAGTAATCACTAGATGGACATTTACAAACTTTTAGCTGTATGAGATTTTTGAGCTAAAATTCGATTTATTTATAATTTATTTTCGCAGCGCGCGCGACTGTTTGGAAGACGTCAAAGCGAAACAATTTAAATCCAGCAGATTTGACCATTACGTGAATTTATTAAGGAACGGTTAAGCTCATGAAGGAAACATGAGGGAGACCATATATTGTGTCTTTAAACACATATAGTGCCACCCAGATGTAACTAAAGGATTTTAACAGGGGTCAGTATTAAGCTGACCTCTTTATCCTTAATTAATCTACTTATTCAGATTGAATAGTAATTTCACGGATTCTTTTCTTTTTCAGTTTACCCAATATTTCTGTGATCTTTATGATGGATAAATAAACAGAGCTATAGAGTGACAATGGACATTGACTTAGTTTGGTATGCCAGGCGACACTACCATTTATTTAAAATAAATCAACTAAAATCAACACCATTACACTTGATTGACATGATTTCACTTTCTTTCAAATTAATACGTCAGCACACTTAAATTTAACACAACAGACTTCAATATTGGATGTTAACATATTTAGTCTGTGGGCTCTTCAGCTTAAAATAGTTTCCAGCTTAGATTGAGAGGGAAAAGAATAGGAGGAAAGATTTAAGAAGAATTGGGAGGTTAAGAGAGGAAGTTTATCTTGCATTTATGAAACCAGATGACACTCTTCCGTACGCGTCCAGCTAAGATATCATCACACCTCCAGCAAGCAAACAGCTGCTCCTTTACCTTAAGACGTCCGCCTTGGTTCTGGCAAAGAGCTGTGATCAGCTTTGGACTGACGAGTCGTCGGTCCCGCAAGTCCAAGCTGGACTCCAGACGTGTTTACCTTGTCGGTGTCGGTGATACTCGCTTTCGTCGGCAGAAGCCGTGGCAATCGTGGTTTTTTGGCTCAAGATAATTTATTCCAGGAAGGAATAACAAAGTTTGAGCTTACGCTCATTCGAAGTGGACTCATAACAGCAAGTTATCAGTCCCAGCTGGATGACGAAGGTCGTTAGCTCTTGACCAAGCGTACCCCAGCCCTTTGGGAAGGTTCACATCTCTTTGAAGCTCCCAGCAAACTCTGAAGTGTTCAGCAAAAGTTAGAACTTAAAAAGATCATGAGATGAGAGATGAGACTTGTGTCTCTTTCATTGGTCCGTGGACCAGTCGAGCAATTCACTTGCCGTTATCACGACCCAAGGTTACAGCCAGAGCAGAGGGAAATTGTTTAGGAAAAGACAGCAAGCTGGAGCCCTTTTCATGAAAAACAACAGATTAACTGTCTTCTGACTTTCTAAACAAAACCGTCCGGTCTCTGTGACCCGAGACTTCACCTTTAACACAGCAGTGAACACAGTTTAACTCTTACAGAATAACACAGCTTAAAAGCACACATCATGAAAATGACAAAAGTTATTCTTTTGATCACATCAGCCTAAAATCAAAGATAGAAATAGTCTCTTTTAGTGACTATGTTCTCAGATTACAGCTAATGGAATGATTTTGTGGTAAATGTCTTGCTTTACTGAGAGGTCAGTAAAGGTCATCTCTGGAACAGTTCAAAAGTACACAGGTGTCTTAAAGTGGACATGGTCATGCCCACTACATCTCCCCCCTTTTGGAAGTCATCGCCAGTCCTTGGGGATGAGGTCCAACACGAAAGGAAACCTTGAACTGTCTCTGATCTTGAAGTAATCCAGCAAGTGGAAAAGAAAAATCAAAAATTATAATCCCATAAAGTTTTTTGGAACTTCCATACTGTTCGGAGGTAATCCCATTGCGAAAAGCTTTTAATCCCTTGGAAAACTGAGTCTGTTAACTCTTGGAAAACAAAGTCTGTGATCCTTTGGAAAACAAAGTCTTATAATCCACAGCGGTAATTCCACAACGATTAGTTTTGTTGATTGATCAGCAACAATTGTTTTCATAATCAGCATGTAGAGGGGATCCCTCGATTGACGCAGAGGAGGCGACCCTTGGATGAAGGTTGAAGACCAAGCGTTGGAGCTGCAGGTCCCCACATCGAAGGTTGTTGGCTGGTTGGTTTCCAGTCAGTGCCACTCTGGTTCTATGTGTCATGCAATTATGTGGTTTTTAGGTGGGCTTATGATTGGGATTTTACATTAGCCTTATCTATATGCACCTGGTATGTAAGCTATCATGGTTTAGATCAGCTACAATTACCAATTAAGGGGTGGATCAATTCTGTAAAATTAGATATAGGGATCTATACCTATAAAATTTTGGAGGGCTTCTGTAACGAAGGCCTCTAATTCCAAACTATTCCTCCATTCATTACTTAGTTTAGGTTAAACTAAAATAGAAAAATGAAATATAGTTTGATCTAAATGTCTGTTGTCTTTTAGACGAACGACGTAGGATTTGGTATTCCTAATAAATTTTGAAGTCTATGGCGAGACTCATCAAAATGAATAGACAATCTAGAATAGAAACGATCGAATCGGTTCAATTTAGAAATTGTGAGACCAGTGTAGTTTATGGTACCTTGAGTAGCTTTAAACTACATTGACTCTTCGACGATTGAGATTTAACAAAACGAACTGCATGTTGGCATAGTTAAATCCATATCATTCATTAACCAATGTTAATACAAAACCTTTTTGGCTGGGAGTGTTCAGAACCAAACAATATCTCAACTAATGACAACAGTAATGACTAAACAACAAGGAAACAACGTTTCACTGCTTCGACACACTCTTGTCGTCAGATTCCAAAGTGCAACACACAAGAAAAACAGGTCTCAACTTTATGACCGAGGTCAAATTAAATCTCGTGGATTTAAACGGTTGTTAAGGTTAGTTTTTTGTTGTGGGTTTTAGGCTTAGCGTTTCTAAGTTCAAATTGGACAATGCGACTTATAGGGTGGGAAATATGGTAGTTTAAACCTGATTAGTTTATTTACTAACTTGTGTTTGGACGACCTTATTATCCCATGAAGTCGGTGAGTTTGTGAGATCTTTGTCTTTTGTGGAGTCATTGAACGCCTTGTAAGGTTTGATCTGATTTCGATGTACCCATTTAGCAATTGGCTCTTTGCGGCCTTTGCTGATTTTGATTTCGTAGACGACTGAGGACACTTTGTCTGTTATCAGATGAGGTCCAGTCCACCTGGGCATTAGTTTGCGGGCGAGAGTTCCGGTCCCGGACTCTCCTTTCCCGGTTGCTGGGGCGAACGTATAGTACCAGACTCTGTCTCCCACTTGGAGTTCATTGTGAGAGGCCTTCTGGTCATAGTACGCCTTGCGTCCTTCAGCGGATTTTTCCAGGTTTTTCTGGGCGAAAGCAAAAGTGTTTCTGAGGTGTACATTCAAATCTTTCATGTATTGTTGTGTGGTGTAGGCTGTCGCCATGGCGGCGTCGCCTGGTTGGTACAACAGGTGTAGAGGGAGAGTCATTTGTCGACCGGTCATCATCTCGAAGGGAGAGATGCCAGTTGATGTGTGTGGAGTGGCTCTTATGGCCATGAGGACCAGAGGGAGTTTCACGTCCCAGTCCTTGTGGTTTGCAGCCACGTATTTCTTCAAAATACTCACCACAGTTCTGTTTGCTCTCTCTACTTGGCCTGAAGCCTGTGGGTGGTAGCCGACATGAAAGTTGGCCTTGACGCCTAGCGTCTTCCACAGTTCTTTCATCACTTCACCTGTGAAGTGTGTACCTTGGTCTGAGTTCACCCGAAGGGGAAGTCCAAACCTTGAGAATATATGATTCATTAACAACATAGCAGTGGTTTGTGCTGTGTCGTTAGGAGCTGGTAGGCATTCTACCCATTTGGTGAATGCACAGGTTACCGTGAGAAAATATTTATTTCCTCTAGAGCTCTTAGTGAGTGGTCCAACCCAGTCGATCTGGAGGTCAGACCATGGGAATGCAATGCCTCTGCTTTGCAGTGGTGCTCTGTGAAGTGGTCTGGTTGGCTGAAACTGGCCACAGACCACGCACCCTTCAATGTAGTCCTTGACATCCTTTTTCATTCCAGGCCAATAGGCAATTTGTTTTAATGCCGTCAGCGTGGCTTTATCTCCTTTGTGTCCTGCGGACGGGAGATCATGGGCATGAACTAACATCACCCCCCTTTGGTCATGGGGAACCACGAACACAGGTGAGGACGTTGGTCCATGAGCGAAAGTTAGGATGCCTTTGATTAGTTTTAGCTGTTTGCGCAGCTGATAAAGGACTTTAAGGTCTGGATCGGAATCCAGTTCGTCTTTAGACGGAGTGTTTTTGTCTGGATCAGTCAGGTACAGTATCATGGAGTTGATAGCAGGATCCGACTTCTGTAGTTGGATGATGTCTGGGTCAGTCAGTGCGGGTCGTACAGAGACTGCGTTGTCA
>JBBPBX010056203.1:0-15588 GCA_038048925.1 Garcialebias charrua
GACTGTGTGAGGAAGCACACAATGTTTATTAGGAACAAAACGTTTGTGACCGTTTCAGAGTTCTGTGCAGTGTGTAGCAGGTGATGGGCATGGCGGTGATGGCGGTAGGGGGTATCCTTCCTGATCGATTTCCGCCCTCCCTTTGGAGTGACCCCGAGCCTCCTCTTGCACCTCCTCCTCAACTTAATGAGACACAGTTGATCAAAACCCACAAAAATATGCTCACACACTAACGCATGCACGCACGCACGTACACACACATTTTATTAAAAAAACAGGCACAAATATATGTCCTAAACAGCAACACACAAAATAAATGTATAATTAAAATAGTTTTAAACATCATGAAGTTCTAAGAAGAAGAAGAGAAAAACCCGAAGACCTCCCGAAGGTTCACTCACACATACATTGTTCACACTTGGGTGGGGGTTGGAGGGATGGGATCACCGTCAAGGCTCCGACCTTCCACCCCTAACTCAGTCCCAGACTGAATCAATTCCTAACCAGACAGACTCCCCACTCCACCCCACCCTGCTCCACAACCACCGCCCGCTCCCCAAACACAGTCAGCAGAGCCCTGCTGGTTCTGCAAACAATAAGAATGACCTCATAAACCTGAACAGACTTAGTGGATGAGAGTTTGTGGGTGAGAAAGACTATTTAGAACTTGCACAAACACCAGTCCTGAGGAACCAGATCACTTTTGGACATTGTTAAAAATAGTTATGAATGCTCTCAATTTGCGCTGAAAAGATAATCTCTTACTTTATAGATGGTCTGGATCCTTTTTCACCAAAGTAATTTGATGGTCTGAATGCAAACCGTGCTGAGACACACTGTAAAACCATCTTTGACTGTTACTGTTCAACATATTAAGCCAAGTTAATTCCCGGATGTTTCTTGGTAAAATAAATACAATTAAAATAATGCTAATCAAAAGAGATTAAAGAAACATCACTGGAAAAAGTCTATAAATGTTGTAGATTTGGTTTAGTTGTTTTTATAGGTAAAAGTTTACTGAACTATGCACTAGAATCAGGTGGCACGGTGGCACAGTTGGTAGAGCTGCTGCTGCGAGAAGGTTTCTGGATCGAATCCCAGCTGGGGGTCTTTCTGGGTGGAGTTTGCATGTTCTCTCCGTGCATACGTGGGTTTTCTCCAGGTACCTGTACTCTTGTTTCCTCCCACATACCAAAATCATGCGTGTTAGACTGATTGGTAACTCTAAATTGTCCCTAGGTGTGAATGGTTGTTTGTCTCTGTGTGTCCCTGTGATGGACTGGAGACCTGTCCAGGTGTCCCCCGCCTCTCGCACAGTGACTGCTGTATGGGCATTGGTGACCCCACGACCCAGAAAAGAGTAAAGATGGATGGATGGATGATGGATGCATGGATGAATGCACCAGAATCCTTCTCAACATGGACACCCCCAGATAAAGTGTTTAACTAGATGGGGCCACTGTCAATCTTGGGGTGACATCAAAATAAGAAGCCATATTAGAATTTACGTGTTTTTTTTAGTGCTGTTGTCATAGAATTGATCAAAAGAAGCATTTGTAATAAGAGTTAAGGGATCACCTTATGATATAGATCTTCCTTGATTTGTTTTTTAGATTACATTTGATTTTACAAATTGATAACATCACAGTCACTGTTCAGCTCATTAAAGTTTGTCCTTTCCTTTCTTAATTTTTTTAGCAGATTTTCTTGAAATAATGCACATGGCCTACTGTTCTCAGCCACTACCATACGAATAAATGAACAAACAAATAAAAGACTGATAGCCTTTTGGAGGTTTTCTAAGATCATTTAGTTGTTGTGGACATCTTGAATCAATTTGACTACAAAACATATTCAGTAATATGAAGTTTTACATTCAATAATTTCTTTCTGATAGCTTCATTAAAATCCATCCAGTGGTTAAAAGATATTTTGCTAACAGACATATTAGTCAAATGTAACTATCTGGCCAATTGCTCCTGTGGCTGATGGCTGTAAAAACTGGAAAAATTTCCAAGAGAGACCCTAAGTATTCCATCTCTTTCTTATTTGCATTTTCATTTCCAAATAAACCAACCGACAATTGTTCAATTGTTAGTGTGGCCATGTCACTTATGTGCACATGTGAACATTGGCAGGGATTTTCTAAGGCACGTTCCATTGTTGTGGTCATTTTAATTTGGACATTTTGGAAGCGAGTGGACCGACACAGACTGAAGGTAGATGTCATTAAAGTTCTGCCTGTTCCCAAAACAATTGTGTTTATCTGACATTCGGCTCCCCGACTGGCCTTGACAGGCTGTCTTATCTCAACACGCCTGAGAAGTTTTGTAAACTTGACGCTCTCACCCCCCTCCCAAACCTGCTACTGAGGAATTCCATGGACTTTTCAGAGGAGCACAGCTGAATAAACATTCTGTCATCATTTCAGGACTATTTGCCTCTGGCTGTCCCTCAGCTGAGTGTGCACAGATCTATGAGTTGGCTACTCAACCGCCTTTGAGTCCCTGCCGCCCTCTGCATAATGTCGGCGTCACTATGTGCTTGTGTGTGAGACTTTTTTCATTACCACATTTTTGACCTTCAAACAGAGGTCAAAAATGTGTTAGGATTTTTTTGTCTCCAAACCCTATGTGTCATTTTTCACCACTTGTATTGTCTGTCCAACAGATCTCACTTTTAAATGAGTCTTCGAGGCTCAATGTGACTTATCTGTTTAAATAAAGCTTGAATGGAAAAACATTCATCAACAATAACAACAACAGTAAAAGCTGTACAGTATTTTCTGGACTATAGGTCACACCTTCATTTAAGTCGTTTTGTCCGATTATTGTCAATAAATTGGAAAAATCCATAAACAGGTCGCACCTTTATATAAGTTGCATCTATTATGCGTCACCGATACGCGACGTGTCAGCACGTCATTTGCCTTGCTGAAAATGACGACCACAGAAGCATGCACGGAAGGACTTTTCACAAGATTAACACAGTACAAACAATTATTTGTCTGCTTAAAAATTATAGCAAACATGTGTCTTATTAACCGTTCCTTAATAAATTCACGTAATGGTCAAATCTGCTGCATTTAAATTTTTTCGCTTTGAAAAAGTACAAGGAAAAACAACTAAGCTAACCGCGACACATTTACATCTATAAAACATTGAATTTTATCTCAAATAACTCCAACAGCTAACAGTTTGTAAATGTACATGCAAATGTAGTGATTACTTTCTGTAAGTTTGAAAAAAAATCTGCTGTGTGGTTTATGAGCTATTTGCTCAAACGTACAAGGAAAAATCAACGAAGCTAACCGCGACACATTTACGTCTATAAAACATCGAATTTTATCTCAAACATCTCATAAAGCTAATCAGTTGTAAATATCCATCTAGTGATTACGTTCTGTAAGTTTGATCAAAATCTGTCCTGTGGTTCTTGACCTATTTTGCTAACAAACACTGAGCTAACAGCGAAGTAGCTAGTTCATACCTCCAGAGCAGGAGGCCGGGCTGCGACAGTGAATCCGACCAGAGGAGGCTCTCGTCGGTCACATGAGGTGGGAACGGTTGGTGTACCCTAGCGGACAAAGGTGGTACTGCACCCCTAGCGGCCGAAAGTGGTACTGCACCATTTTTGCCAAAATGGAAAAACGGTCATATCTGAGCCAAAAATTGGTCTAAAAATATGGGAAAAAATCCATAAACAAATCTCACCTCTCTTTAAGTCGCAGGGCATGCAAATTAGACAAAAGGTGCGACTTATAGTCCTGAAAATACGGTAATATGTTGTGCATCGATGAGTAGTGAATACTTTGGAGATGGAAAGAAAATATGAGATTGTAGAAAATGAGCTTGAAACTGGAAAAAAAGTGCTTAGAGCAGGGATGTCAAACTCACTTACAAAAGGGGGCCAAAATTAAAACCATTTTTCAAACTAAGAGCCAATTTCAGAATCTACATGAACTCAAACCAGATACACATCTTTTCTTGGTCACAGATTCCTTATGGAGGACCAAACTGACATAATAATAAATAAAAGAATAAATATATATCCGACATAAAACAATACATATATAAATTAAAGTAGAAATATATATCCTAAATAATAATAAATAAAAGAATAAATATATAAATCAAAGTAGAAATATATATTTTAATGAGAAATAAAAGCATAAATATATATATTCTTTTTTATATCTCCTTACACATGAGAAATAAAAGCATAAATATATATATTCTTTTTTATATCTCCTTACACATGAGTTTCCGTCAATAACAATAGATATTTTGCTTTGCCTTTTTCTCGCTGTTTTTCCGTTTGCTATATTTATTGCTGTATTTATTTATTGCTGTATTGTTAGCTGCATTTATTTCTGTATTGTTTTCTCGCTGCATTTCTTCCTCGTCGTATGTTAATGAGGAGGGCTGCTTTCTAAATCCAGCTCTTCTATTGGTCAATAAACCGGAAATAGAACGATCAGTGTGCAGATCGATTGAGCATGCCTGCGCTGCGGTCCTAGAGACAGCTCCGTATTTGAGAGGAAGTAAACAACTATTAGACATGTATCGTAGGATTGCTGAACATGTTGCTAGCTTAGCTGAAAGTAATACAGTCAGTGATGACTATTTACTGTTTCCAGTCGATGTTTCTAGTGAGTGGCTGCTCCAGGTAGCTGCAGCCACGGATACTGAAGCTGACTCATTAGTTGTCCAGATTTTGGAGGAAGTGGCTTGTCGTTTGCACAAATCTGTGTACCCCACAAGAACAGTTGGAAGACCTGGATATTTGCTGCCCGCTGACGTCTTGGAATCATATCTTCATGCGGGAGTATCTGTCATGGATATTGGCAGACTTTTTGGGGTCAGTGAAAGGTATAAGGTAAGTATGCATGTGTGGTATTTCTTTTGCTACTTTGAACTTATTTGTATTTTATATTTTTATTATAATTCCAGTTGTTATGGAACGTTCAAATATAGACTTTTAATAGTAAAACATATTATCGTAAGCCTTTAATCCACTTAAGAAGTTCAGAATTGTGAGATATTCATATTCATCTACAATTTACTTGCAATCTGTTCAGGGTGTACCCTGCTTCTGGCATATTGACCTCTGGAGATAGGTTCCCTCACCCATCATGACCCAACTAGGATAAGTGTTGATGGATTGATTGATTCATTCAAATATATTGAGTTGTAGATGGCATCAGAAAAGTATTTACGAATTTGTTGATGTCCACCATTCAGATACTTCCACATGACTGTTATGGTAATTCGTCTTCAAAATGTGTAATACATTTGTGTCAGAAATTCTGTCCATCCAATTTCTTCCGTGTGGAGAACCTCACTTTCAGTTGACTTTTATTTTTTCTTGTAGAGTATCTGACTCATACTGCAACATTGAAGATGATGAGCTGGATGGAGTTGTGCGAGAGATTCGAAGTCATCACCCTAATACAGGATACACGTTGCTATGGGGCTACTTGGATGCCCGAGGTATTCGTATCCAAAGTAAGTCAACAGATGAGCCTATGGCTGCTTATACCAACACCAATTGCAGTTGTATATAACATTGGATTGGTAACAAATAACAGTTTACCACAACGTAAAAGGATCACAAAGAAAATTACATGTCATACTGTTGAAAGTAACTTAAATGTTCTAATGTATTGCAGTGGCATAGCAATATTGCAATCTTATCTTAACTGTCATTAGTACACCATGCACTCATTTCATTATGTTCATCACCT
Source organism: Garcialebias charrua (assembly GCA_038048925.1). Classification (NCBI taxonomy): domain Eukaryota; kingdom Metazoa; phylum Chordata; class Actinopteri; order Cyprinodontiformes; family Rivulidae; genus Garcialebias; species Garcialebias charrua. The sequence goes on from JBBPBX010056203.1 coordinate 5,747, forward strand.
CCAAATCAAACATGTTTTAATTATGGTTTACTTAATTTTCAAGGAAGAAGAGTGCGAGAAGCATTGCACCGAGTTGACCAGCAAGGCAATTTGATGCGCACTTTCCAGCTTCGCACTGTTCGTCGTAGAAGATACTCTGTTCCAGCTCCAAACAGCTTGTGGCACATAGATGGAAACCATAAACTTATACGGTGAGAATTATTTGTTTGATAAAAGAAAAGCAACACTTAAGATACTTCCTGAACAAAGAGAAATAACAAGACCAGTAAAATAAATAGACCACATAAATGCTTGAGTGTTTGATTAGTATCTGCCAGATTTTAATTTAAATTTAGTTAAATCGTCCCTAATCAAGCATAAAATATTTTCCCTCTTCTTCAGTGACCATCAACTTTGAAATGGTTTTGATAACTTTATTTAAATCATTCTGTTTCTTACGGGTCACACTTATTACAAAACCTATAAACCTATTAAGATTTTTTCCCCATGTTTGTAACAGTTCTGTAGCTGCTTTATTACATACATTCCCATAATGAAAAGCATGCAAGTTAAGTGTGATCATTAAAGGAAAAATTTATTCATCAAAAATGTTTTTGTTGTCTATATAGATGGCGATTCGTTGTTCACGGGGGCATTGATGGCTTCAGTCGCCTCATTGTTTACCTGACTGCTGCTACAAACAATCGTGCCACAACAGTTCTTCAGAGCTTTCTTGAAGCTGTGAATACATATGGAGTGCCATCTCGTGTTCGTTCAGACAAAGGAGGGGAGAACGTACTAGTGGCACACTTCATGGTCTCAACCAGAGGCCAAAACAGAAATTCTCACATAACAGGAAGAAGCACACATAACCAGAGGTATTTAAATTAAAGTCTTGATTTATTCTCCATGTTTTCATACTGTCTACTTCCATGGAAGTTGCTACCTTTTCCAAAATAGTATGACAAATAAACGTTGTGAATTCCCGGGGTAAGTAGAAAGGTCATGAACTCAATGTCCACAGAGCAATAACTGGATAACAGGGTGGCGTTGTTACACCAGCTGTTGTTAATGTAAAACTAAACACCACCTCCGCTGGATTTACCTGTAAGAGTATGGCTCCTGTCTGCTCTGAAAGTTGTTAGCCCCTCCAGGCTGATGGCATTATCAGGAACAGATGAGTTTAGCCATGTCTCTCAGAAAATTACAATGCATTAGTTTCTTGTTTCCCTTTTGGTGGTTAAATCCAGCTTCACATAGTCCAACTTTCTTTCAAGGGACCAATTGGAAAGGGTTAGCTTTTAGCTTAGCTGTAAGTCCACAACGACATCCTCGCTTTTCTTTTTTCTCACGTCTTCTCTGGTGTCTGTCTCCGGGCTGTTGGAAGATTCAACTGCTCTAACTGATCTAAGCTGATTAAGCAACAAAACTGATTAAACTCATTAAGGCAAAAATTTGTCTAATGACTAAAAACAGTTGCATGAAATGACTATCATTGATTGTCAAATTGTAAGTATTATTTTAAGTTGTTGGTCTTTATATAAGTGTATTATGACAACCTTTTTTGCTCCTTTTTCACACTAAAATGTCTTTTCCATCCAGGATTGAGAGGTTATGGAGAGATGTGTTTGGGGCAGTGTTGGATCTGTTCTATACAACTTTCTGCTACCTGGAGACCGAGGGCCTGCTGCAAACAGACAACGAGGTGCACTTATACGCATTACACTGGACCTTTCTACCGCAAATCAACAGACATCTGCAATTCTTCACAGACGGCTGGAACCACCACAGACTACGCACAGAACAGAACCAGTCACCACTGCTGTTGTGGTCTCAAAACCCACGTGCAGGTCACGACCCCGCACAGGTTTGTTTAATTTATGCCGTTTTACAAAGTGCAATTGTAAATTTGCTTTTGTGGTTTAAAAAAACACCAGTGTGTGTAAACTGGATGTTATTTATATCATGTTCTCTTAACTCTGACAGGTTGACAACCAGTATGGCATTGATGGGGAGAGCCACTATGGTGGCCATCATGATGGCGTGAGTGACTGTGTCAGAGGTAGAGCGTCCAAGTCCTTTGACTCAGGTGGAAATTGAAACACTACCAGATCCAACGACCTTGTTTTCTAATGTGATTAATGTTTATTGCCAGACAGTTGATATTCTGACTGGAATCTTTGGAAGTATGTAAATTGAAGCTACAAAAGACGTTTCCTTCATTCCTATTTTGGTGCAACTTTTTTTTCATTGATACATAAAAATCCTTTTTAGGTGGGTGTAATGTATTATCAAAATGTTTGTGCCGTCTTTTTTGCTGAAAGGTTCTGAAATTTACATCGTTATAACAGAGCCAACTTGCTATTTATTAAGACTGATTACATAATACTACACAGTGGTATTCAAGTTACATTCTATATTGTAAAAGAAAATAAATTGTATGTAAACTTATTTAAATTAAAAATATTCAGTGTTTACATGTGCTTTTTTCATGTTTATGTAATAAAGTCACCATTATTAAACCATTGTAATTTTATTTACAAATTCAACCACATCAGCTTTAACATTTTGTATGTAAGCAATTTCTAGATACGAAATTAATTAATATGATGGTCTAATATTTCCTAACATTTTCTGTGATACAGCTAATAAATGTGTTAACTGGGTAAACAATTTATATCAGCAGGTAGAAGCTTCAAAATATGTTCTACAATAACATTAAACTGTTTTATTTGAAACAAGAATGCAAAGTTCTGTCAAACTGAAGTAATTAACAAGTGCACTAGACACTATTTGAAAGTTGTAACTTTGAAAAAATACATAGTGCATTTCTAAGTGCATAAACTTGTAAAACGTTGAAACGGCCTGGTTCAAATTAGGCCAAAACCAGAGTAGCTTGAAGACATGCTGGCCATAAGGTGTTGGTGGAAGTCTGCATAGGTTTTGTGATTTTTGGACAACTTCAACGTCAGGAAGCAAGTGGATGACTGCGGGAGATGGCAGTCAACAACTTCTACCTCCAGATTGGAGCTGACCAGACCCCAGCCAGTCCAAAAAGTTAGTAGACTCCTTAGGTTGTCTGAGGTCCCTTAAAGATGTCAGCGGGCAGCAAATATCCAGGTCTTCCAGCTGTTCTTGTGGGGTACACAGATTTGTGCAAACGACAAGCCACTTCCTCCAAAATCTGGACAACTAATGAGTCAGCTTCAGTATCCGTGTCTGCAGCTACCTGGAGCAGCCACTCACTCAAAACATCGACTGGAAACAGTAAATAGTCATCACTGACTGTATTACTTTCAGCTAAGCTAGCAACATGCCTTAAATCCTCAGCAATCCTACGATACATCTCTAATAGTTGTTTACTTCCTCTCAAATACGGAGATCTCCTAAGAGAACTGCAGCGCAGGCATGCTCAATCGATCTGCACACTGATCGTTCTATTTCCGGTTTATTGACCAATAGAAGAGCTGGATTTAGAAAGCAGCCCTCCTCATTAACATACCGATGAGGCAGAAATGCAGCGAGAAAAGAATACAGAAATAAATACAGCCAACAATACAGAAATAAATAAATACAGCAATAAATACAGCAAACGGAAAAACAGCAAGAAAAAGGCAAAGCAAAATATCTATTGTTATTGATGGAAACTCATGTGTAAGGAGATATAAAAAAGAATATATATATTTATGCTTTTATTTCTCATGTGTAAGGAGATATAAAAAAGAATATATATATTTATGCTTTTATTTCTCATTAAAATATATATTTCTACTTTGATTTATATATTTATTCTTTTATTTATTATTATTTAGGATATATATTTCTACTTTGATTTATATATGTATTGTTTTATGTCAGATATATATTTATTCTTTTATTTATTATTATGTCAGTTTGGTCCTCCATAATTCCTCACCAAGAGTTTGATTGGTCTCATTTGATGTTCTCTGTTGTGTTTTCGACATCCTAATCAAAGATTGCTGAAAAAAATTCAAGAGATAGAAATATTTCACTTTTCATATATCATGTTAAGGGCCAGATAAGATGTCAACGAGAGCCACATTAGGCCCCCCGGCCTTGAGTGTGACACACGTGGCTTAGAGGCTAAAATACTCATGACTGATTATACTTTGTGCCACAAAGCAGACTGGTAAGAGCAGACTGTAGCTGTCAATAACCAGGTTTGCATACTGTTCTTTTAATATTCTTTTGAACTACTGAAATATTTGAGGGACATTTTATAATTGCTATCATACCTTACAAGACCAATCAATGCGTAAACATGATTGAAGGGCAACTTGGTGATGCAGTGGTTGGCACTGTCACTTCACAGCAAGAAGGTAAAAAGTTTGGCTCTTGTCCTTTTCTGTGGAGTTTGTATGTTCTCCACATGTCTGGGCATGTTTTGTCCAAGTACTGTACTCCAGTTTATTCTCATAGACCAAAACCACGTGTGTTATGTTTATTAGTAACTGTAAATTGTCCCTAATATTTAGAGTCAGTGCCCCACCTTTCACATGATTGCTGGAGATTCTCTAAAAAAGCTAAGTCTGGTCCTCTGGACATTCAAAAAATAAAACAAAACAAAGCAAAAAAAATGTAGAAACGTTTTGTCTTTCGTCCGAAAGACTTCCTCAGTCTTTCGGAAGTCTTTCGGACGAAAGACAAAACATTTCTACATTTTTTTTGCTTTGTTTTGTTTTATTTTTTGAATGTCCAGAGGACCAGACTTAGCTTTTATAGATTTTTCTACCTGGATTATTGAGCATGCATCAGAGTATTGCTGGAGATTGATACCAACTTCCCTGCAAATAGAAAGGGAAATTTGACTAATGGTATACACATTTCTTCAATATTAGGCCTAAATTTATACTTATAACTGTTTCAGACAATGCTGCATTATTTAACAATATTTTCATAATGTCTTTGTGTCCAAATAAATGTTTTCACTGATGGAAAAAACTCAGTTCCAACTGATTAAAGGATACAAATACCGGGTAATGAATGATAAACAGTATACTGTAGTCATATTAACCCTCCTGTTATGTTATGGGTCAAATTGACCCGTTTTAAAGTTTACATTTTTTTTTTAAATAGTTAAAAATATTTTTTCTGCATGAAACTTTTTCTATTTGTCTTAATAGTTCCAATCAACATATAAATTGAAAATGATTCACTTTACACATTTGTACCACTCTCTGCGTCTACTTGTTACATCGATACTGTTCGGGTCAATTTGACCCGGCAGTCAAAATGAATGGTAAAAAGGGTAAAAACATTTCCAATTCTATTTGTTTCCTTGAAACTATGAGACATATTTCACTACACACACACGCACACACACACACACACACACACACGCACGCACACACGCACGCACGCACACACACACGCACACACACACGCACACACACACACGCACACACACACACACACACACATACACACACACGCACGCACACACACACACACGCACACACACACGCACGCACACACACACACACACACACACACACACATACACACACACATGCACACATGCATGCACATAAACCCACTTTCTCACTATTCTCTTTACTTCACAAGGAAACTGTGAGAAAGCAGGTGTTTATACAACTTTTGACGGGAACCTTTTCTGTTCCCGTGGGAAAACTCCACCCACACAAATCTTCATGACTCATTTGTCTTGATTTTAATGAGCGGGTCAATTTGACCCAGAACAGTAAATGTGTCTCAAGTTCAATTATAAAGATCACCCTTTGAAAAAAATAAAATAAAATGTAACATAATTTTTTTTACAAAAATCAATTTCAAGGATAATTATTGTTTTTTTGTGTGTAGGTTTTTTCAGCAAACATAAAAAATGTAAATCACATTGTTTATGTCCAAATGAGTTAGTCGTCATTATCCTTTATTTATGAGAAATAAAAAAAACATCATTGCACAAATATTGACTGACATGGTTAGTATTGGAGTTAATAATCAGATACAAAAAGGTTTTGGAGGATTTTTTGGGTTTCTGACACTATTACATGATTAAACACTCCCCGGGTCAAATTGACCCACGAACATTATTGCTGTACCTCAGAAACAAACATAACAGGAGGGTTAATCATGTCATCTTTGCCTTGATGCCCATTTTGTCTTGGATACCCTGGTATAAAGATAAGCAGATTTGTCAACTGATCACCTTATGGTGAGATGAACCTGGTGGTGGGGGAGACTGCCAGATGGACCTGATGAACCCAAAAAGTTGTGAGGATATGATGAGAACATCTGGCCCCGTTTGTGTGATTTTCAACTCACACCTTCAGAGGATTTCTTTTTTGTGCATTCAAATGACAGTTTAAGACACAGACTCCAAAATAGTTAGAGAGGAACGATGGTTTGAGAGAGGAGTAAAGGAGGCCATCTTTGAGAAGTGAAACCGTACATCATTAAACAGGGGTGGAGGCCTCCGTGTTCAACTGTTCTCCTCTTACAATGCTGTTATTGATGGTATCACTCAGCCCTCTGTGAATAGCAAACAACCATCAGGGTGCTAACGATCCATCATTAGGCTGATTTTTTCTTCTTCCGGCTTCTCACTTCGTCAGGGGTCACCACAGCGAACTAGTCACACGAAGACTTGGCAATTGTTTTTACGCCGGATGCCCTTCCTGACACAACCACAGACCACCGAGCTACCACAGCCCTCTGTGTGGAGCAGAGAGCTGCTATCTAGGGTTCCTGGGGGAGCGGATGGTGTGGGTTAAGGGCCTTGCTCAAGGGCCCAGAGTGGAGGAGGTGTGAAGCTTCACTTATCCTACCTACATTTTTTATGTTGTCGGTACCGGGGCTTGAACCGGCGATCTTCCAATCACAAGCTCACCTTCTTAACCTCTGCGCCACCACTCCCACAAATGTTAGGTTTGATTAGGCTGATGGTCCTCCTTAAAGTTGCTATATGTAATTTCTGGAACACACTGGAACTTAGAAAATTTTTGAACAGAGACACGTTTCTGGTCCCTCCCCCTCAGAGCCATATATGGCTCTGTTCCCCCTCGCTGAAATTCAGCTCAGCAGCAGCTTCCTTTGCTCCACCTCCACTTCATGTCCTGTCGCAGCAGCTGTGAATTTCAGTGTTTATATGTTAATACAACGTTCTAAACAATGAAATAAAAACATGGAGCGCTGGTCCAGCACACCAGAACACCATGAAATCAGCAGAGCCTCTGCAGCCACGTTGAACCCTATGTTTAATTCGCTCGTGACAAATTCATTCATTTCCTTATGATTTCTGTCATGGACTCAGCGAGGAGGAAGCGATCACTTGACTTTTGGCAAAAAAACAAAAGAAAAGTCCAGATCAGGGATGAAGAAGGGGAATTTAATACATTTGTGTCACATACAAAACAGTTTTGCATCGCTTTGCAATTATTTCAACGAGAACCTGCGCGGCCGCTGCGGGCTGGGACAGGGGGGGGCGTGGGTTAGGAGCGTGAGAAGTGAGAAGCTCTGTTTTTATTGGCTGGTTAAAAACTCTGTTTTTATTGGCTGGTTAACGGCGGGTCACTGTGGCTTTTTAGAAATGCTTTTAGAGAAGCAAGGGGACAATAGATTTTTTCAGAGATTACTTGTCTAAAATCAGTCTGTCAGGAGGTAGTGACAGAGTGAAGAAATATGTTTAAAAAATATTGTTAGAAAAGTTACATATAGCTCCTTTAATCATGTGAACAGCTAGTTTTGGCTGTCAGCAGCAAACCGAGGAAGTATTTCGGATGAAAGACGAAACATTTCTACAATATTTTTTGTTTGTTTTTTTGAATGTCCAGAGGAGACACTTAACTTTTTTAGAATCTCAGTTTAATTAACACCAATGTGTTTATTTTGCTTCTACCATGAAAGTTTTGTGAGCAGATAAATTCAATTCAATTCAGTTCATTTATATAGCACCAAATCACAACAAAGTTATCTCAGGGCACTTTACAGGAATATTCACGTACATAAAAAAGCCAATTAGCAAAGTTCTCTATCAGGAAGCAGGAGACACGTTGAATCTTCACTTCCTCACAGTCTCCCATCCTGAGCAAGCACAATGGCAACAGTAGAAAGGAAAAACTCCCTTTTAACAGTAAGAATCCTCCAGAAGAACCAGGCTCAAGACAAGCAACCATCTGCTTTGACTTGTTTGAGAGAACAGAAAGGAGAGACAAACAATCACAGAATGGTAGGTCCAGGTGTACCTGAAAGACACAAATGCATGTTAGGATAGAAAAAAAATTACAAATACAAAACAGGTTGAACAGAGTAAGTAAAGACAGTAGCAGAGTGAAAAAGTGTGGTCAGTTTGTCCTCCAGCAGTCTAAGCCTATGGCAGCATAACTAAGGGACAGCTCAGGAAACCCAAGCCGACTCTAACTATAGGATTTAGCAAAAAGGAAAGTCTTAAAGGAGACCACATATAGGTATTTAAAATTTTTATGTTATGTCTGTGTGCTATCTTGACAATATTAATTCATTTTAATACACAAAATAATTCTTAGATAATTAATTATACCCTTTTTAATTCTGCCATTTTTAACTTTCGTTTTGAACGACCGGTTTCTTGAAGTCCACGCCCTTCAACGATCTGTTAACGCCCTCTGTAACAGCCAGTATCTGTAATGTGTTGTTGTTTTAAAATTAGCTCTTTTTTTATTACTCATTTGACTTACTGTTAGTGCTAGCTTAAGATAACTTACCGAAACCCGTCTGAGCGCGCCGCAATTAGCTGCTCCTTTTAGCATGAGACCACCCGAATCCGAAGCTAATGTTAGCTTGTTCCTCTTCCGGTGTTCGCCAGCTTCGCTCGTTGCACGCGGAGATTTTGGGAGTTATCGCTGTTCCAGTCAAGACAACAAAGTTCACCAAGTGTCTCCCGTAAATTAATCAGTAAGGAGAAGGTCCTCGCTGCTGCGAGGCTGCTGCGAGGGCAGCAGCGAGGCTGTACAATTGAAGCTCCGCTCCATCCGCCAGAAGAGGGTCCCGTTGCCGCTGGTCCCTACGCCGGGGGTCCGCTCGTTTAATTTTTGACGGCTGCGCGTTGGGAGCGATCGCAAATACACTAAAAATTGAACTAAAATATAAAAATAACAATTATACTTTATTTATAAAGCCATTTAAAAAAACCACAGCTGCAACAAAGTGCTGTACACATGAAATTAAGAACATATAAACAAAAGATGAGATGAAATCATGAAAAACAACAGTCATGTGTTTAATACAGAAGTGGGTTGAGCCTAACCAGGGGTTGCTAGGTGAGGGGCTGGACTCAGGTTTGAGGTGATTGGCTACGGCTTGTGACGTCAATAACTGCAGGAAGTGTGAATCCAGGTGTATTTATCAAAAATAAATAAATCTACTTAGAGTAAATAAACCACTGGGTGCATTTTTTTGGCACAAGGACTGTTTTTTTATGAAGTAAATACCCAAAGTTGAGTAAAAAAAACATTAAAAAGTGAATTTTGCATCTGTGGTCCCCTTTAAGTCCAGTTTTAAAACTGGACAATGTGTCAGCCTCATGGACAGAAACTGGAAGTTGGTTCCACAAGAGAGGAGCCTGATAACTGTAAGCTCTGCCTCCCATTCTGTTTTTGGAAACAGAATGGTAGTGAGTAAACCGGCAAGGTGCTCTGTTAGGAAAATATGGAACAATAAGATCTGTAATATAAATACACAGTTTGATTTAGTTGTTTCAAAATGTAAAACCTGTCCCAAACTAAGGATTGTCATCACCCTCTTTCAAACACTTTAGGTCTAATAAACCAGACTGCCCTGCTCAAACATTTTATTTGACATGCTCCTTTGAATGTGCACTTGTAGGAGTTGTGTGTGTGTGTGTG
>JBBPBX010056205.1:0-11178 GCA_038048925.1 Garcialebias charrua
TTTTTAACAAAGTATCAAAAAACTAGCAAAACATTATAAGGTATATGTATAAAATCAAAGACAGGAACAAATCTGCATTGGTTTTTGCCAGGATTCCAACAGATTCTGAAAACCATTTAGAGAAGTCAAGTTCGAGAGCTTCAGATATGTTAGTATTTGGTTGTACAAGCCCAAAACCAGAAAAGTTGGCACGTTGTGCAAATCGCAAATAAAAACAGAATACAATGACTTGCAAATCTTTTTCAACCCATATTCAACTGAATAGAATGCAAAGACAATATATTTAATGTTCGAACGGAGAAACTTTATTTTGTTTTGCAAATAACCATTAACTTAGAATTCAATGGCAGCAACACATTGCAAAAAAGTTGGCACAGGGACATATTTACCACTGTGTTACATCGCCTTTCCTTTTAACAACACTCAGTAAACGTTTGGGAACTGAGGAGACCAATTTTTGAAGCTTTTCAGGTGGAATTCTTCCCCATTCTTGCTTGATGTACAGCTTAAGTTGTTCAACAGTCCGGGGTCTCCGTTGTCGTATTTTACGTTTCATAATGCGCCACACATTTTCAATGGGGGACAGGTCTGGACTGCAGGCAGGCCAGGGGAGGACCCGCACTCTTTTGCTACGAAGCCACGCTGTTGTAACACGTGCAGAATGTGGCTTGGCATTGTCTTGCTGAAATAAGCTGGGGCGTCCATGAAAAAGACGTCGCTTGGATGGCAGCATATGTTGCTCCAAAACCTGTATGTACCTTTCAGCATTAATGGTGCCTTCACAGATGTGTAAGTTACCCATGCCTTGGGCACTAATGCACCCCCATACCATCACAGATGCTGGCTTTTGAACTTTGCGCCTATAACAGTCCTGATGGTTCTTTTCCTCTTTGGTCCGTAAGACACGACGTCCACAGTTTCCAAAGACAATTTGAAATGTGGACTCATCAGACCACAGAACACTTTTCCACTTTGCATCAGTCCATCTCAGATGAGCTCGGGCCCAGCAAAGCCGGCGGCGTTTCTGGATCTTGTTGATGAATGGCTTTTGCTTTGCATAGTAGAGCTTTAACTTGCACTTACAGATGTAGCGACGAACTGTAGTTACTGACAGTGGTTTTCTGAAGTATTCCTGAGCCCATGTGGTGATATCTTTTACACACTGATGTCGGTTTTTGATGCAGTACCGCCTGAGGGATCGAAGGTCACGGGCATTCAATGTTGGTTTTCGGCCTTGCCCCTTACGTGTAGTGATTTCTCCAGATTCTCTGAACCTTTTGATGATATTACGGACCGTAGATGGTGAAATTCCTAAATTCCTTGCAATAGCTCGTTGAGAAAAGTTGTTCTTGAACTGTTCGACAATTTGCCCACGCATTTGTTCACAGAGTGGTGACCCTCGCCCCATCCTTCTATGTGGATGACTGAGCATGTCAAGGAAGCTGCTTTTATACCCAATCATGGCACCCACCTGTTCCCAATTTGCATGTTCACCTGTGGGATATTCCAAATAAGTGTTTGATGAGCATTCCTCAAATTTCTCTGTCTTCTTTGTCACTTGTGCCAGCTTTTTTGAAACATGTTGCAGGCATCAAATTCCAAATGAGCTAATAATTGCAAAAAATAACAAAGTTTACCAGTTCGAACGTTAAGTATGTGGTCTTTGCAGTGTGTTCAATTGAATATAGGTTGAAAAAGATTTGCAAGTCATTGTATTCTGTTTTTATTTGCGATTTCCACAACGTGCCAACTTTTCTGGTTTTGGGCTTGTAGTATAAAATGAGTATTTAGGTGTAGTATGAATATCTGGATGTAGTATGAGTATTTGAATGTAGTATAACTCCACATCGAGAGGAGCCAGTTGAGGTGGCTCGGGCATCTGGTTAGGATGCCTCCTGGACGCCTCCCTGGTGAGGTGTTCTGGGCATGTCCCACCGGGAGGAGACCCAGAGGAAGACCCAGGACACGCTGGAGGGACTATGTTTCTCGGCTGGCCTGGGAACGCCTTGGGATTCCCCCGGAGGAGCTGCTCCAAGTGGCTGGGGAGAGGGAAGTCTGGGCTTCCTTACTTAGGCTGCTACCCCCGCGACCCGACCCCGGATAAGCGGAAGAAAATGGATGGATGGATGAAGGGATGGATGTAGTATACTCTTAGTATTTGGAATGAGTATTTAGGTGTAGTATGAATATCTGGATGTAGTATAAGTATTTGGATGTAGTATGAGTATTTGGATGTAGTAGAATATGAGTATTTGGGTGTAGTATGAGTATTTGGATATAGTATAATACGAGTACTTGGATGTAGTTTGATATGAGTATTTGGATGTATGAGTATTTGGATGTAATATAATATGAGTATTTGGATGTAGTATAATACGAGTACTTGGATGTAGTATGATATAAGTATTTGGGTATAATATGAGTATTTGGATGTAGTATGAATATTTGGATGCAGTATAAGTAATTGGATGTAGTATAAAATCAGTATTTTGATGTAGTATAATGTATTTGGATGTAGTATAATATGAGTACCGGTATTTGGATATAGTATAATATGAGTATTTGGATGTAGTATTTGTGTGTAAAACTGTATGCTGGTGAATATTCTCAGTCTTCCAGGACATGATAAATCAAAAAAGGCATTCAATACAGAACAACTGGACTTTATTTGTAACAGAAGACATTTCGCTCTTCATCCGAGGAGCTTTATCAATTCAATGAGGAAACTGTGAGAGCAAGAGAAGTTATAAGCACACTGATCCACTGACACACACCAACCCATGTAAATTGGAAGCTAACACACACACACATACTTGGGATAACACGTGCCTGTGACCCATTCAAAGTTCAGTGTGTGAAAGCAGACCTTACAGGAAACACACACACATCCTACTGTATGTAAATTGACAATTCACACCTCACACATTGATAGCAAGGACCTGTCAAAGTCGTGTTAGTCTAATTCACAAACGAAGCTCTTCTGTTCTCCTCAGGTGAGAGACGTCTGGGAATCAGTCCTAAAGCTGCACCTTAAGTTTTAGAAAGTTGAAATCTAAAGGCTGAGTTAGACTTTCGCTTTGGTCCGCAGGCTGGAGCGCGCGCGCCGCGCGTGCACTGTGCCGCACGGCGAAATGCGTTCATAGTTTCGCCCCTGTCTTTATGGTTGACGCACGGCCGAGCATGACAAAGTGCTGTTCTTTTACGGGCCAGCAGGTGGAAGTAGCCTCTACAACATGTGCATATGTTACAAGAAAGGGTGTAGAAGAAGAAATCTACCGTAGAAGAAGAACTGTTTGACGTCACAACACAAATAAAATGGCTTCCCGCTCGCTTCATTCTTGAACTGTCTTTATTAGAGGAGCAAATTATAATAGAACAACAGTTATTGTGTCTTGCAATTTTAATGAGACGAAGAAGACGCAGAAGGAGATGGTATGTTCGGCCATTACACTGTCAGAGACGTACTGGTGGGGAATATAACATGCATGTCTGCACGCCGATTTGATGACCTGCTACATCGTATTTCGCCTTTCATACGACATGGAAGGACCCACAGCAGCCCTGTGACATTACCCGAGCGTTTGGCAGTGACTTTAGAATCCTGGCTTCAGGTAGCAGCCAGAAAAGTGTAGCAGCCAGCTACAAACTTGGTGCAACTACGGTTTCCCTGATAGTCTCTGAGGTGTGCCAAGCTATATTGTATATTGCTATATGTATTTGAATGTTAAATGATTTTAAATAAAATGAAACTACATTGAAATATCCACTTCAGCTTTCCGTCTGTTTTGTTTGCATATTGTATTTACAAAGCCACTAACAGTTGTATTACATAAAATTTGGTATGAAAGACTTTTTTATAATTGTAAGAACATTAGATGTTAGAATTATTTGGAAACCTGAAATGGCATTGTAAATATAAGTCCCATATTGCATTAAAATGAAGCATTGCTACCTGACACGAAAAATCTCAATGTGTAGTAGCCTTTATTTCACCAGGAATGTGAAGTGGAATGTGGAGAAACCTGTAGAAATAGTGTTTTGATTTTAATGTGTGCAAAAATGGCATGCTGTCTAAAAATAATTGATAAATGTGTAATTGTGCATTACAAATGTATCATTTGAATCAAAGTCAAGTCAAAGTCAGCTTTATTCTCAAAACAGTAATATGTACAGGACATACACAGGATTGAAATTGCATTTCTCTCTGTCCCTCAGTGCAACAATAACTATTTAAACACTAAAACATTTAATAAACATAAAATGAAATAAAGTGTAATACTGTCCTGAGTTTTTGCATAGTACTTTTTCATAGTAGTATAAAAGTATAAAGTTTTCACCAACACCAACATTTAATATCCATAAACATAAAATGAAATAAAGTGTAATACTGTCCTGAGTTTTTGCATAGTACTTTTTCATAGTAGTATAAAAGTAAAAAAAGTTTTCACCAACATTTAATAAACATAAAATGAAATAAAGTGTAATACTGTCCTGAGTTTTTGCATAGTACTTTTTCATAGTAGTATAAAAGTATAAAAAGTTTTCACCAACACCAACATTTAATATCCATAAACATAAAATGAAATAAAGTGTAATACTGTCCTGAGTTTTTGCATAGTACTTTTTCATAGTAGTATAAAAGTATAAAAAGTTTTCACCAACACCAACATTTAATATCCATAAACATAAAATGAAATAAAGTGTAATACTGTCCTGAGTTTTTGCATAGTACTTTTTCATAGTAGTATAAAAGTATAAAAAGTTTTCACCAACATTTAATAAACATAAAATGAAATAAAGTGTAATACTGTCCTGAGTTTTTGCATAGTACTTTTTCATAGTAGTATAAAAGTATAAAAAGTTTTCACCAACATTTAATAAACATAAAATGAAATAAAGTGTAATACTGTCCTGAGTTTTTGCATAGTACTTTTTCATAGTAGTATAAAAGTAAAAAAAGTTTTCACCAACATTTAATAAACATAAAATGAAATAAAGTGTAATACTGTCCTGAGTTTTTGCATAGTACTTTTTCATAGTAGTATAAAAGTATAAAAAGTTTTCACCAACACCAACGGAGTGAGCTGATGCTAGGGCTGTCGCTTCTGCTACTGCTGCTTGACCCTGGCAAGTGTCGAGGTGGTACGGGTATGGGCACCGTTGGACAGGGAGGAATTGGCGTGGAGGACCTGCGCAGAGGAAAACACCCTGCATTTGAAGTACTGCCAGTTTCATGGCCAGTAGGCGTGAGGTTGTGAGAGACGATGGGTGTGATGTACTCATGGTCGATGGTGGTGAGGGTCTGGTCGATAGGGGTGAAGGTCTGGTCCATGGGGGTGACGGTCTGGTCGAATGGGGTGAAGGTCTGGTCGAGGCACCATGTATCGTCCTGTGCTTGGCTCTGTGGTGTTTCTTCAGGCTAAAAAACAGACATTGACATCCATCAGTACAAAATGAAACGGTAACGGATACAATGCACATACAGTATGTGTTAAATAAAAACAAATGTTTGTGTAATTGTTAGCTTAATAAACAGAAGATGAAGCATCAACACACATATAGGCTAAATTTGTTTACAGTTGAGCTGTGCAGATCTAAAATAGCTATTTCCACTATTTCACATTTACTGGTCAGCAGCTTGATTTATATTTTCATTAAGCCATGTTTTGGTCATTCATTCTCACAGTTTATTGTTTATATGACTACAAAGGGGAAACAACACGGCAGGCTGCACAGCATGGCCTGCTGTATTCCATGCTAAGCTAGCTGTAATAAAAGCAGTACTAACTTTTTTTTTCTTTCATTTTTACCTCTTTTTCCATATTTGTGTCCTTTTCTCGGTGTTTTATAAAACTCGACAGCCAACTCAGCTCCACAACGAGGATTGGCACCGGTTTGTTGGTGCCAGGATCGCCACTTCTGATCACCCTCTTCTTGGCCTTCACGAAGCGATCCCGCATGTTTTTCTTCCTCCTTCTGCATCGCTTCTGTGCCAGTTGCACATCGAGGGATCATACAAATGGCGATACATGCGGATGAGTTCAGCCAGAGCAGCTTCGAAAGCGTCCATCTTGTTTTGAGCCCAGTCCGTACGTCACTGAGCGCGGCGCGCGCTCTAGGCTTGCGGAGTTTCAAAAATTCAGAGGTGCACGGCACGCGCTAATCCCCTGCGCGGGGCCAACGCGCAGGGGCGGGGACTGTGAAATTGCGTCACTTTTGGAGGGCACACCCTCGCGCGCTGCGCGACGCGTCAAGTATGAATCTAGCTTTAGGCCTCCTCCTCTGTTTAACGATGGTTTCTCTCGTTTTACATAAATCGCTTCCTTCACCCCCCTCTCAAACCATCTGTGCTCTCGGTCCAAAATATGCACATCTTGGTCTTCAAAAGAGTGACCCTTGTCCATGAGGTGGAGGTGAACAGCTGAGTTTTGTCCAGAGGAGGTGTCTCTCCTGTGTTGGGACATTCTTCTGTGAAGAGGCTGCTTAGTTTCTCCAATGTAGAGGTCTGGACAGTGTAAAACTGTGTATGTGTAAAACTGTTGGTGGGGGGGTGGAGGATTGATCCCTAAACAAACAAACCCCTTATTTGCTTTAAAATAACTGAGACTTTTGTTTATTTGGCTTGTTAAACGTATGTAGGACTGAAAAATGTCCACCTCGTAACAATCAGAGGAAGCCTGGCGACGTGCTCGCTGAGGATTCACTTCCTCCACCACAATCTGGTACGCACTAGAAACAGAAAAAAAGACAAACACACACAAAAAAAACTTATTTTAATACTGTAACAATGAATGCATATGGATGACCATGTATCTCTGCTAAAATGTACACCTTATGGGAGCCCCTTTGGCCTGAGCAGGTTTGAGCAGGACAGTAATGGTTGTTGCAGTTTCATTGAGAAACGCCTCCAACACATCGTACTCATCGATTGTCGGGGCTAAAGAGACAAACAGTAAGTGTCATCCATCTGTCTAAATATGTGCTGGTATGCAACACAACAAAAATCATCTTCTACCTGAGATGTTAGTGGTCACATTGAGAGTGGCTGCAGGACCGAACCCTTTGGAGGTGGACGCTCGAATGGTCAGCTGATACGTGACACCCGGGTGCAGCTGGGAAAATGTGTAATGGGTGGTGTTTGAAGGTAAAGACACGGTGAGTCCCGGCCGCTGCAGAGGCACAGAAGGGTCAAACGAGCGCAGCCCAAAGTAGCTGATCTGAGGGGAAGGAGAGGAAAACAGAAACGAAGTTTTAATATCTATCTGAGGGAGCACGCTGTTTGTTTGGATCCTATAACCACTCCCGCAGCTGATAGTACCTCGTACTGTGTGATGACTCCATTGGGCTCAGCTGGTTCCTTCCAGTATAAACTTATTGTCTCTTCAGATGGAGTGGCTCTAAGTGATTGACTGGGAACAGGACCTGGAACTGTTAACGCAGACAGACAGGCAAAATCAGCCGATGCTAATCAAGGCAACATCATTCTGTTCGGTAATGAGAAAGCTGCGTCCAATCAAAACTATTTAATGCATTGTAAAACCAATGCAGAGAGGGCCAAATAAATATAAACATGTATGTTTTCCAAAGTAAATAAACGCAGTAGGCTTCTGATTATCTCACCGTCCTCATCGGTTTGAATAATGGTTTCGTCGCTCTCTTTCCGTCCTTCTGGGTTGGTTAGAATCATCTTTAGACTGACATTAGTGTACGGGGGCAGGTTTCCCACCAGGTGGCGTGGTGCTTGGAGGGGAGAAAAAAATAAAAACAATTATAATAATACCCAATACGATTTTTTTATCTTAAGTTAAACTTAAACGTCGTGTTGCATCTGAAAATCTTGCAAAATATTTAAGTACCTGTTATTTTTAGCTTTGTCTATAAGAAGTGGTTCAGCTCAGGACTTTATCATCATGCATGCAGTTAAGCAGGAATTTGAATAACGGGTGTTGGATCTAAATCACGCAGGAGCAGCAGGTCTAACGGTCACTAGGACGAGGACTGTGAAACTCAACGTCTCAATGACATGAACCAAATATCAGCTAATTATTCAGCTGTAACCTTCAGGGACTCAAGACTTGCTGGAATTTGTGCCTAAAGGTTAAATTATTTGACAACGTAGTCATCAAAATCAATTGCAATTATGTCTCTGTCAATCACAGATTAGATTTACTGACGATTAGCTCGACAAAGGTTCAGGCTAAGAACATTTTCACTCATTTTCTCTTAAAGGTGTTAAAGTATGGTGCCGGTAGTTCTTCCTCCTATCTCATCCATGCTTGATGCACCTATTGAATGTTTTTGGTACTTTTTGCTACTTTTTCTTTTCTTTTGTTTATTGTTTAATGTATTTGTATCATTGATGTTCATCATTCTTTAGTTTGTAGCAGGTCGCTTTCGTAAATGAGCCCTCAAGACTCAATAAGATTTACCTGACTAAATAAAGGTTGAATGAATTGAGTTTGTGGATTCTTACAAATACTGTACTTGGGAATTTTAATTGATGCACATCTTTCTTTTAAGCTGCATGCTGAAAGCTTGATAAAGAAACTGAAACTGGGTCTGTTTTTCAGAACTAGATTTTGCTTATGTCATGTTGCTGTGTTCATCCGTACTCATCTGCTCACAAAGACTCATGTTCGTGCTGCTGCTGTTCGGTGCATTGTTTATGTACTACTAGTGTTTAGCGTATTTCTTAGTTCATATTTTACTTGTAGATCCTTCGTACGGTTTTTCTTTGACAATTTATACTTTTTGTTGGATGTAACTGGGACCCTATGTACTGTACACAAATTTGCTCCACCGCATGTACCATATAAGATGTGAATGACAATAAAGAAACCTTGACCTTGACCTGAATTTTAAACTCTAGGAAACACCTTGTAGTTGCAACTTTCTTACCAGCCATTGATTATGGTGACATTATTTACATGAACGCCCGTGCCAGCTCCTTGCAGATGTTGGATGATGTCTACCATAGGGCACCAAGATTCACAGCTGGCTGTAACTACCGTACCCATCACTGCACTCTGTATTCATTGTAGAGCTGTCATGTCTAACCTGGGCCCAAAGTACGTCCATATTAATGTGCTGGATGGGCGGGCCGGGTCCGTGTCTGGCTTTTCATTGCGTCAGCGACACGTGGCTGACATTCCAATTATATAGCAACATGGCTTGCCATACTTTCACTAGCCACACGTGACCATTTGACTGGGCACTGACCAACCGGTTGAAAGAAGTTACAAAAATGTACTGCCAGCAATCCATCCAAAGCCCAAATGGACGTTCATTCAGCCGCAGCGGCTGACGACCCAAACAGGCGAGATCCCAAAATATCCTCGCAGAGATCAAAGCATGGTCAGTGTCTGAATAATGCAGAATGCAGGGATTAATGCGCTTTGACAGCCATGAAAGGACAAACAACCCCCTCAGCCCCGATCTTCTGCTCCCTTTTATTCAGCTGTGCACATCTGCTGACCGTTAATAACTATATATGCCGTCAAAGCTTAATTAAAAATATGTGTGGAGGCGGGGTTTCGGGTTCTGACCTGAAATTATTATTAATTCGTTGGGCCGGATCTGGTCGGATTTTCTGAGCCTGAATGCAACTAATTCATTGGTCAGCTGGTCATCATCATCTACATGTAGGCTCTCACGCTGGTACGTTTTCATCTTTAAATCACTCCTTGGCCTGCTGCCTGCTTATATCTCCTCCCACATGGCATGTCATCAGTGCAGTTACAGCGTGCGTTCTCAGGGATTCATTACCTGCAGCGTCCCCTCAAGACCAAACTAGGGGCCTTTTCTTACTCTGCTCCTGTAACCTGGAACACCTTGCAACAAGATCTGAAGCTGTCCACTTCAGGGATTCTAAACATTTGATAAGGTCATTAGAAAAATTAAAGCAAATATGTTCTTGTGTTTAGTATTTTACCTTGTGGCACTTTTGATTTTATAATTTTTTTATTTTAATCGCTTTCTATTGTTGTGTATTGTTGTCTGCACTCTATATTGTCTGTCTAAAACAGGTCTCTCTTGTAAATGAGTCCTCGTGACTCAATGAGACTACCTGTATAAATAAAGGTTTAAATAAACAAGATATATATTTTTTACTTACATAATGTCATAAAAATACCTAAAAGTGTCAGTTAATACTCAAAGTCTAGGTTTGTGTTTAAACCAACTGACTTATGATGCTAACAATTACATAAAAACAAACATTCTCATCGCTAGATCCTCAAACAGAGGAGCAGCTTCATTGAAAATGTTCTTTCCTCGCTCATATTCAAATCTTATAATCAATGAAGCCCATAATTACACACAGCAGCACGGCCTGCTTGAGAGCAGAGTTTAAAAACTACCTTTCGGATCCATATCCAGGCAGTCAGCTTTGCTGCGGTTGTTGGCAGTCATGTAATGGTAGCAGATGGTCACATTAAACGTGTGACAGCGAGTGATGTTGTAACCCAGGGACTCCCAGTCCACCGCGATCAGACGCGACCTGGTCTCGGCAATCTTCAGCCTTTTCGGCGTGCGCATAGGTTCTATGGAGAGAAGAGGACAGAACAAAAAGGTGAGAATAAACTATAACGGCGCCATCATCAAGTTGGACTGTAGCGTTTTACTGTTGCTGTGCAAAATTAAAGCTTTAGCAAACTTCAGGAGTATCTTTAAAGTGTTTGAAGTTTGGTTTCAGCGCTCGGTGAATATGAAGCGAATGTATCTTGTGTTGCCAAAAACAATCCGGAGCGCTGAGCCAACGTTTCCCCCAAGATGAAACCAATGAGTTTTAACAAACACTCATTTCTCTAAGCTGCCATTCAACCATTTCTCAAACGCTGTAACTTCTCCAAGGCGCATCTCTGGTTTCCATCTTTTATGTGTATTCAGATGGTTATCGTCAATATAATCTACTTTCCTCTCTCACTGCCCCGGGCTTTAATTACCTTAACTGGCTCATTTACCTGGATCAATAACCTCCCAGTCCAAGCACACACACCCACACACACACACATACACTCACAGCAAAGATTACAAACACAAAACTATCCACTATTCGTCATCAATTATCTTCCTGCTCACATGAGCTCACTTCATGGCTTGCAGGTAATTTACATGAACCACCTTTGCTTCTCCTGACATTTAACAAAAGGAATCAACTTACATGGGTGAGACAGAGAG
>JBBPBX010056206.1:0-22845 GCA_038048925.1 Garcialebias charrua
CAGTAAATCAAATGGGGAGTTTCATGCTAATGAAGATATTTCCACCCACCGCTGGTAAACAGTTTAATGTGGCGTCCTGAAAACATCAAGCCAACCTCATTTCCCTGCATTAGCGTGTCCATTTGATTTACATTTGAGCACACTTGGACCCAGAAGTCCAGCATTCTGCAGTTATTTTCTGTTTAATTGAGACTCAAGTGGAAATGATATGAGCTAAACTTTTATCCACATGCGGAGAACTTGACATTTCCCCACTGGGTCAGGGTTGTGTTGATTCGCTTTGAGCTCCTCGAAACGTTAGAAAGTGGATGCTAAGCCGTTTGGCGTGCTCCGCTTCTGCACTTCAGCGCTCAATCACGCCTCAGACGAGGGAGTGAAATCAAATGTCTGCAGCACTCAGAGCGGGTCACAGAAAAGGTCAAGCCGGCCTATTTCTGGGTCCTCCCGTTGCCGCAGCAGTGCCATCTTTAATTCATGGCGGATGTCTGGGCTGTCGCCTGGAGCTGGCAACTGAAGTGACTGGGAGTGACCTGCCTGACTGGGAATTCTGAAAGAGTTGTTTGGTTGCACTCCTGCAGATGTCAGGTGGTCTCAGGTGGTGTCGGGTCCTCTCTTCAGTCACAGTGACCTCAAATTTTGGGCTTCAAGCTCTTACAAATGATTCACATTAAGTGCTTTTACATTTATTCTCTGGTGCATTTCATTCGCCCTGAAGAAAAAGTTTTACTTTTTTGAAAGGACACTCCAATTGTGCCAAAATTTAGATACCATTTTTTTTGGTCTGAATTGTAAATTAGAAATGTATGAGCAATTGAACATTTAAACTACTCTAGTGTAGATGTTTACCATGTGCACAGAAGCAACACCCCACCATCGTGGGTGATGGTTTTAGCACCGTGTGCTGTTGATATGGTAACGTCTTTCTTTTCTAGCCAGGAGGATGTCGCATCCTTGACACCTAAAACACTTCCCGTTCTCACCCAAATACATTTTTACGAACTTGGGCTGAGAAAAGGCAGCAAAATTTCAGTTTTATGATTGCCTGCCGCCGTGATGGGGTATTTGTGTTTTGTTACATAGCAAAACATGTCTGTTAGCAAAATATTTCATGAACCACAGGACAGATTTGATTGAAACTCTCAAAAAGTAAACTTTACATGTACACCTACAACTTTTTAACTTTTGGGGTCAATCAAGTTCAAGTTGGCTTCCACAGCCAACTGACTTAAAACAACACAAAATGGGTATAACAAGTTCAATTATTTTCAGGTTTTGTGCAGTAATTTTACGTGTTTGTAGTTAAGAGTTATCCACAACACATACTGTGAGGGCTCAGGATTTTGTAACATCTTTGTGGAAAACTTGGTGGAATCAACCCTGTCTGTCTGTTAGCAAAATATTTGATGAACATGCAAACAGATCTCAATGAAACCCTCAGAAAGTAATTACTGGATGTGCACCTACAGTCGATTTATTTTTTGGAGTCAACCTGATTCAAGAAGCTGATACAGCTCATCAACACTACAAAATGGACTGTTAATTAGTACCGTAATTTTAACAAATATTGAGCTACAGTTTGGCACAGTAGTAGCTGAGAGTCATCCACATCACATACTTTGAGCACCAACCGTTCACTTGAGAATGTTGCTTAAAAAATTGGCATCATTACAATCACTAGTTTTATTTGATTCTATTTATGTTTGCCTGACTCAACAGCCTGGTTTCTTTTATCTTCATTTAGAAGTTTACTTGATCACATGTTCGATAGTTAAGTTAACAACCAAATTTACACTTCCCCATAAAATGACAACAACCCATATTGGATGAATTATAATTATAATTATTATATTTTGTTGGTTTATATTCAACATTTATTTAGGTTAGTCTCAATGAGCCTCAAGGACTCATTTACAAGAGAGACCTGTTTTAAATAAAGAACACAGATTGAAAAAGTTTTTAGTAAAATGAGTTATCTTTTACTCAGTTATCTTTTATCCTTTACTTAACTATAGTTTGAACAATTTTTTTAAGTTTAATTTCTTTAAGTTTTTTTAATTATTTTACTCTACCACCCACAAAAACTTATAAAGATGAGCCTAATTTGTTACAAATGGCCGCTAACTGGTGAGGGCCCAGAGCGATGGTAACGTTTTCCTACCACATCTTTAGACCCAGAGGTTTTTTTGTACCATTCATCTGTTTAATTTGGAACAGTTTAAATGATAAAAGGGCAGACTGTTAGAAGTAATTTAATGTTGATCATTTAAACTTATCTTATGAACTATGTACTTTGCAAACACAATTTTATCAGTTCACTCCCTGCAAAAGTATTTGTCTTACACAAGATGTTGTTTACTCAAAAACAGAACACCAAAGAATGTTTCAATTCTTTGTTTAAAACCTGCTGTTCCAGTCTTGGTCAAAACTGACCACATCGGTTGTTTGAAACTGTCACTAAGTGAATAAAAGCCTGAGACAGGCCTTTGCTAAGCGGACTTCGTTCTCAGCCTTTTTATGAGACGATTTCCCAACTTTGCAAAGTTCTATACTATACCAAATGGTAATTCTTGTCATTTGTGTGATTATTTGTTTAGAAGCTGCAGGGTTTGGTTTAAAACCCATCACAGATGACAACATTGCACTAGTTCAAGTTCAGGAATTGTCATCCCCGAGGGGCAATTAGTTTCGCAGTCAGTAGGCACATAAAAACATCCATACTACATAAGACATTGAGACGTTAAAAAGCAGTACAGAAGTCATCAATGTTCAATGAGAAGCCTGATCACTTCATTGATGAATGGGTTTTTCCGTCTGCCTGTTCTACATCTGCGCAGCAGATACCTGAATCCAGAAGGAAGCAACCTGAACTCACCATGGAGTGGGTGATCAGGATCTGCCAGAATCAGCCTGGCCTTGTTCACTGACCTCGCCTTGTTAGGTGTAAAATACTAAAAACAGGAACATGTTTGCACTGATTTTCGTCATGAACTTAGCAGTTGTTTAAAGTTACTCAGAGAGGTCAAGGTCGAGAGCTTCAGATTTTATTGCAAGGTGTTCCAGGATACAGGAGCGTAGTAAGAGAAGGCCTAGTTCGGTCTGCACTGAGGGTACACTACACCTAATAATGTTCTGAGAGTGCACGCTGTAGCTGCACTCACAATGTGACGTATAGGAAGATATATGAAAGCAACATGCCAAGAACTGATTTAAAGAGGAAAAGGTACCAGTGTGAGAGTCTGCGTGAAATTCTTGATGACAAGTTAACCAGTGAATATAGAGTACAGTGATGGGTACGGTAGTTACAGCCAGTTATGAATCTTAGTACGCTGTGATAGACAGTGTCCAACATCTGCAGGGTGCTTGTAGGAGCATTCGTGTAGATAATGTCACTGTAGTCAATGGAGGGAAGGAAAGTTGCCGTTACAGTACAATGTGTTTCCTAGCGTTCAGAGATAGACATGTTCTATTTCTGTACAAGAAACCAAGTTTAACTTTTTGTTTCTTTACCAAGTTTTTGACGTGAGGCTTAAAGGAGAGATCAAATCGACCAAGACACCCAAGTATTTTTAAGAATTGACAAACTCAATAGGAACACTATTCAAAGATAAAATAGAAGGAAATACTGCTGGGATCAATTTCAAAAGTCAAAGTCAACTTTATTGTCAAAACTGCAATATGTACAGGACATACACAGGATTGAAATTGCATTTTTCTCAGTCCCTCGGTGTAACAGTAACTATTTAAACACTAAAACACTAAAGCATTTAATAAACATAAGCATAAAATGAAATAATAAAAGTGTAATACTGTCCTGAGTTTTTGCATAGTAGTTTTTGCATAGTAGTATAAAAGTATGAAAAGTTACACCAACACTAAAACACTAAACATTTAATAAACATAAGCATAAAATGAAATAATAAAAGTGTAATACTGTCCTGAGTTTTTTGCATAGTAGTATAAAAGTGTAAAAAGTATATCTATAAAATAAAATGAAGGTTCTGGCATTGACATTTGTAAAAGAGTGACAAAGCAGCATATGAAGTTAATGTACACAGTATATGTATGAGGTAGTTGATATTGGTATAGAGGTAAAGTGGCATATGCAATAAGGCTAGTAAAAAGAATATATATATCAGCAGTAGTGTAGATATAAAAAGTAGTGTAAATGTAAACAGTAGTAATAAATGTAAACAGTAGTAATAAATGTAAACAGTGAATGTAAACAGTAGTATGACTATAGGCAGTAATGTAATACAAACATTAGTGCAAATATGAGAAGTAGTGCAAACTGAATGAGCACATGACCGTGAGTTGAGTGAATAACCCGTTTTGATGACACAGAGTCCAGTGTTAAAAAAACTAACAAAAAAACTTTGTGTTGTGTGGTAATGTGTGAAAGTTTTTTTGTGTTAAGGCAGTACAAGTGGGAGGGGAGGCAGAGTAGGCAGAGAGTTTAGCATCCTGACTGCCTGATGGTTTCACGTTTGAAAACAGAATCCCTTTGGTTTTGTCAGCATTTAGCACCAGTTTGAGACAAAACAAATCTGACTGGATGATGTCGAAAGCAAACTATAAGAGCTAAAAACCTTTAACGACTGTTTAACTCAACAATAAACAACTCTGTCGTCAGCATAGAAATGTAAGGATGCATCAGAAATGATCTGACATCACTTATGTATCACGCACATCATGCCGTCTGATGTTCAATCTACAGATTGTGAAGAGGGTGGGTCCTAAGACGGAACCTTGTGGAACACCATTGTTCACAGTTAGATAGCTGGAAGAAGTACCATTATATTGAACACATTGCCTCCGATCTGAGAGATAATTAGAGAACCAACCAATAGTGTGATCTGAAAACCAAATTTCAAAGAGCTATGACATAAGATGCCATGGTCCACAGTGTCAAAAGCTGCTATGTACATGAAAATGTTGGTTTCATTAGTCTATTCAAAGAACTATTCAAATATATTCAGATGAAAATCAGACATGTATTAAAATGTTAACATGAAGGTCAGCTAATCTTTGCTGCCATCTACTTACATGAAGCCCTTGACAGGAACAAACCTACTGGAGCCAAAAACTAAGAGCCATCTTTAACTTTAGCAGAAAAGCCTTAACGACACAAGCTGTTTAAATCTTTGTAAACGGTGTCGAGCTTATGCTAATTTGCTTGCAGGTGATGCTCTCTGCGGTCCCTGCTCCAGTCAGGATTTTTTTCTTCTCAATTTACTTGAGCTCGTATTGCAGTCGTCACCCACTGCAGAGCCCTGAAATGGCTTTTTTGGCAGGCAGCGCAGGTGTGTGTGATTAGAAATGAGTCAGACGTCCTTGGTGGCAGCCTATATTTAAGGTAAAAGATGGGTTGTTGGCCCCCAGAGAGGGAATGAAATACATCTTTAACTGCAGCAGGCTCTGGGAGTAGATGTCCTCCGTGCCTGGCTTCCCAGCATCCGCCTTGGCCTCTCAGACGTTGCAGATGGTTTCCCTGCACCGGCCAACCACCTGTGAGGCAAAGCAGCATAGAGTTCTCATTCAGCCTCGGGTTTGGCCTCTTTTAGTGACAGATTTTATGTTTCAGGCAAGGTCAGCCAATCACAGCCATAAAATCAGCCTCAGATTTGGACTGATTGTAATGTACTGATGAAACACAAGCAGAGAATAAATGGGAAAATGGATACGCTTATGTCCCCGAGTCTGTGAAATAACTGCTGTGGTATTCTGCTAAAAACAAAATAAACTGGCTCAGGAGAATCCTGATCTTTCAGGATTCTCCCTCCAAACTGTATTTTTGCAAATTGGGTCAGAAGCAGGTGGAGCTTCTGCAAATTCAGAATGCATTCTGTTAGCTCTCAACAAGTAGCACACATACGTTTTGTCATTGCAGTATCTTCTAATCTGTCAATCAATGAATTGTCGTGCATTTTCAATGAAACGTCAAAAGTACCACCATTATTTTTCTGAAGCCATTATGTTTTGTCGTTGCTCGTTATTGACGCATTTGGACTATTTGTTATCACATTTGCAAAAAAATTTTTTTTTAAATAAATTGCCTTAAAAAAATTGTAATAATCAGCAAGAATGAGACAATTACTGACAGATTTAAATACTAATGCATAAGGCAGCAATTGTATTTATTTATTTTGCGTGAATTAAATATATGTAATAAGCATATTATGTCAACTGAGTCAGTCAAATATTACTTTGAAGGAAACATCCTCATGGAATATTTTTTTAAAGATTAGATTGAAATTTAAATGCTTTATCAGGATGCCTCATTAAGATTTACAGCCAATGTTTTTTTTTCCCTTCATTGCAAACATTTTCTCCCAGCCTGCGGTAATCAGCAGCATCCACTGTGATTGCATTTTAATTAAAAGGTGCCATTTTAATCATCTCTAGCATGTCGTCGCACAAAGAGGATGCATCATTATCAGTGTCCCTGCCTATCACGTGCACTCACACATGCAAGCGCACCCGTACACACTCTCTGACCCGCTATGCACGGCTTGGTGCGTCATTAGTTGAAAGTCGTAATTAATATTGAGAGCTGACAAGGCCTCCCAGAGAACCCATTGAATTATGCAGCAAAGTGATGAGGAGGTGACGTTGAATGGACTGACACTAATTGCAGAGCGCCGAGATGCACGGTCAAGAGGGACTGCTGGAGTCCTTTACCTCCAAGGGAGTGCTTCTCAGAAGTTTTGGTCTTATGTTTTCAAGCAAAGTGTAAAAATCCAGGCAATTTAGAACCTATTAGATAACAATTATAGCTCCTGCTGGCACTAAATGTTTAACGCAGAGTCGAAAACCTGACAAAATGTACATGTTTTTCTTTACATCAATGTGAAACAGTGTAATTATTTCCTTCAGTACGGTTCAGAACTCACACATATTCAGTTTGTTCACTTTCAAACAGTATTTACAGCAAACACCTCAAATTTCAAAGCTTGCGTTTCATAATTTGCTTTAAAAAGGAGATTTCAGTTACCAGAACATCATACAGCGCTAATGTCAGTGTGACTTGACCGACTTAATGACGTAATCACGGGACTGTGTAAATGTTTATTCTGTGATTAGTTACTGGTATCAAAGTCAAATAAATGATTTTATGAATAATAAATGACAGCTCTGTAAGGAAACATGTCTAAAAGTATTGCTCCACTTTTTTTTGCTTTTAGGTGGATAATTACAACTCTTTGCTGCACACTGCCATTTCAACAGTGATAATGCTTTAAAGAATGATTTGGTGGTGGATTAGTGGACATACTAAATTGTACCGCTCAAGGTGGCTACATGTTGGAGTAGCTGTTACTTTCATTCTGGGATATTGCTTTTGAAAACTTTATTTCCTTATTTTTCTGGATGTAAATGGATTTATTTTCCCAGATTACTTCCTCTGGTATTGGATGCTGTGCAGCTGGAAGGATTTTTACTGAAAACCTTTTACTTTTGGACATTTGTTATGGTGCGTAACCATAACAACAAGGTGGGTTTTACAAGTGGAAGCAGCTGATTAACATCTAAAGCTCAAATATTACCTCAAATACAGCCCTAAATCTCAAATGAGTTGTAAAGGAGGTGCCATGGATGCATCTCCATCTACCTGGTGTAGGTGCTTGAGTGACTGACTGCTGAGATCCTGGAGCTGGCAGGAAATGTGGCTCATGACAAGAAGACCATGATCATCCCTTAACACCTGCAGTTGGCTTTCTGCAATCATGAGGAGCCCATCAAGCTGCTGAGGAGTGGCCATCGCTCAGGGAGGAGTTCTGCCCAACATTCAGGTGGTAATGCAGCCCAAGAGGACCGAGAGGACCGGGTGGTCGGATTGGCGTCCGCAGCCAGTTTCTTCAGATCTGCTGCGGGACGGACTGCTGCAGATCCTTCCTGCCCACAGCCATCAGCATCTAGAACTAATGAAACCAGGATGATGAGCTACAACAACATTTAATTTCTCTTTGGGAGAGTATTGTGAATTGAATTGAATACAGTGGTAAAATACCAGTTTTTTTTTTTTTTGAGCTGAAAAAAATGCAGATGACAATAAGAGTTACCCCAAACGGGAACATTTCAGTCTTTAAAATTCAAACACAGAAGTCTAAATTTTGAAGACTTTTTTTTTTTTGTATATTTGGTGAAAATAAATGAATGAAAGCTGAGCCCAAAGACAAGAACTACCAGAACAGAAACTAAATACAAGATCAATAATTGGTTTTTTGAGCCACTTATTTATTCTGTATTTATTTTCAGTTTTGGCATTTCTGGCGTTCCTTAGCAGTCAACAGAACAAAGTTATTCATACCAGTCTTTATGCTATTCTCTCCACGTTTTTTCCCCCAAACAGTAGGCCTTGCTTTGCAGAAAATAACACCGCCACACATCAAAGTGTCATGAGAAGAAGTTGTGTAGGAAACACATTTTCTGAACAGATAAGTTTCAATTAATCTGCTCTAGTTTTGAGAACCTTTAAAAGTGCATGTAACATCTGCAACAATTGCACCTTCTCAGGTTTTGTTCAGGTATCTGTTGGAGCAAAATCTGCTTGCAGACTCTGCTGCACCTCCTGTTTTACGAAGTGCCACTCACACTGCACATGGCAGGTTATAACAACTGAGAGGTGAACATTCAGCTGCAACAACACCAAAGCAGCAGTGTAGTCTATGTGATACGTGGGTATACGGAGTATAGAAAAGCTTGGGAATTTCAGTATACCCACTTAAAAGTGCCCAATGACACGAGCCCATGTCATGTATCATTGGCAATGATGCATCAAGACATTTGGAACATTTTATAGACACATTGAGTTGGTTCAACCTGTTTTTTGTATAATTAATACTTCTATACTTACTACTTAATACTTGAACATGTTTTGCTTTGATACATTATTTTAAATTCTATAACATGTTTTTAATACAAAGCCAACTGTCGTACAAAGTTTATCGTACATTTATTTAAATAAAAGCATCAGAGAAATTTTGAACATTTCAGTATGCTTATAAATCTAAATAAATTAATGATTGCATTGTACTAACCGGTGTACTTTGGTTTTAAGCACAGTGTACTCACTACAAAAATGTAGACTACACAACTGCACCAAAGCATTTCATGCAATCGGTGTTATGACGCCAGTTTTTGTTGAGGTCAAGAACGGCGGGCACACGTTTGCATTTGTGTTCATAAATGCAGCTGACTGTTTTTTTCAGTACATAATCTAATTGATTCCAGTTTTCATTTGCCATAAACTGGAGCAACTTTAAAGTTTTGAGAAAATGTGCATATTTGTTTTGAAGTCCCTTACCTGTGTTCTTTTATCTGTCCATTAAAGTGATGCATACAGTGTGTTTGTATGTGTGTGTGTGGAGCAGAATAATATTCAGCAGCTTCTCCTCAGATCACTCTGGTGTGACCCTGCAGCACAGTGACCATGCCTCACTCTGCATCATTAAATAGCCATTTTACTGCCATATCAAAGCTATTACCTCTAAAAGGCTTTTTTTTAACAGCACCTTCTGATCCTAAACAAAAACGCTTTTCACTGTGTCCCTATAATCACCTTTTTTTAATCCCCGCCCCACAGATATACCCTTTAGGAAAATAAAAGAGCAGAATAACGACGTCAAATATGGGAAGGAGAAACTCAAGCAAACTTTGATGCGTGGAAACTTCCTCTTTTGTTCGCACTTGTCCTGATTGTCTGTCCTTTCTGTGTCAATTGATTAGCAGGCTTTCTGTGCCTCTCTTCTCATTATTAAAGACTGACAGAGACCTCTCCTACTCAGCTCGTTCTCCGTTCACAGTACTTGCTGCTGTCCGCCGAGGCCACTGGGCCAAAAGAGCCCATTCAATTCCATCATGCTGCCTGATGAAGCACAGGGAAGAAATAACTAAGATAAAAGACGCAAGCAAAACATTGGAGGCCTTGTTGTTTGCATTTCCTTGATGCCTTGCCAATAGCTGATTTGAGAGACTAATGGACTGTTACTCATTCAAGGCACGATCTGAATGCGCATTTGAAACTCAGAATTATTATCTGATCCCATGTCTGTTCCTTTGTCCCCCCTCCAGAAGTTTTAGACGTGCAGAGGATCAGTTGTGCTGATCACTAAGCTGAACAACGAGTCCACCTCTATTTGCTGCATCTCCCTTGAGTGAGATATGAAGGGAATAGCTTCTCATCACGCTCCCGCCATCTGTTCTTTTATTAGTCTGGAACACTGGTTCTTAGCCTGAGCATTAAAGTTCATTAATATTCATCCAACACTCATATATGGAAGCGTTGCCAGTGGAGCCGGAGAGTATCAGTGTCGGAGACAGAAGAGGAGAAGCCGTTCTAATTGGTGATTGATGGCTCTGCCATTAGCCGCAAAGCTTTTTGTCAAATGCACTACCAGGCTGCGCTTTTACGGAGCAGGGATGTACCTAGAATATGCACCATAAAGCTAAGCGAAGTTGTAAGCACGTTGTAAGTTTTTAACACGCAAGTTGGCATTACCTCGACGTCTCGAGCGGTGTTTTAATTGGCTCCGCTTCCTGTTTTTCTGACCTTCAGGTTGTCTGTTTGAGGATGAGCTCTGCGCTCCACAAGAGTTCTGCGTCAACGGTGAGTATTACTCAAGCACCCATGTGCCTTTGGTGACGTCAGCTTTAGGACAAACTCAAACAGCCGTTAGCTTTAAAGTTTTTAACACACATTTACTGTAACATTGTTCCTGAAGAATGAACATTGTGCTAATTTTAGCCCTTTTGAATACATTAAACGGTGAGCGAAGGGCTCTCATGCATCACACAATAGGTTTCAGCACAGTTTAGACTTATGAGTCATATAAGGAAAAACTCGAAAATAGGAGCAAGTCTGGAACACTGTAACCACGCAGTAGCTGCATCACGGATTGACATCAGCAGGATGTTTTTCTTTCTTTCACATGGCAAGTTTCCCCCAAACCAGACAGCATCGCAACCTCCTATAACTCGTCTTGTCACGAAGGATGGATGTGTCTGTCTCAGTGGTTGCCATGGCTATGTGTCACCTGATGAATGAAAAGAAAATGTCAGGCTTTTACCGCTTGGCAATCAGCTGAATCGCACAGGGGACTGTAATATTGAAGGGACTTATTAGCGTACAAATATTGAAGATTACCTTCACGAGAGAGCCATTGCAAAAGGTTAATGTATTCTCCCATAGAACAGTGGAACGTTTCTACACAGCAGAACGGGTTCAGGATGTGAAGATAGGATGTACGGTACATCTGCAACTTTGTTTTTGTCCTCACAGATGTAATGATTGTTTCATGGGTTGCTACACTATACCCGTACTTCTTCGAAAAATACTTTCTTCGAGCAAAACGAAGCGAGCAAAGGGAACACTTGTACCTGACAGGAAATGAGTGCTTGCCGAACATAATGCGACTTAATGTTGGAAACAAAAGAGATGACAGGAACTGAAAAAGACCAGACAAATACAGCTTGTCTATAAGAGGATAACATTGGATGTAAGGAATGAGAGAAATGGGGTAAAGTATGAGGAAAACAAGCCATTTTTACACCTTGGTAAGGCGAAATACAATGCGTATGGAATTTCAAGGTGTAATGATACACGTCTCTCTGGAAACTGTATTAAAACGCTTTTCACTGAATCTCTCAGTAAAACACAGAACACTGATTTTAACACAAGACTCTCTTATTCGTATATTTTGTTCTAATCAGAATTGATCAACAGAATAACTTTTGTCATTTTATGATCATTTGTTATTTGCATGAGTAGTCACTCTTTAATATGCTGGTGTATTTCTTAATATGTGAATGATCATTACTATGCTGGTATATTTTTTCAATATGTCTTAGTCAAAGAACTATGACAAATTTCAAAGTGTGTGTCAGACTGAACTTTCAGTTTTGTTTAGAAGTTAGAATACAGTTTTAATCAGTTGTTTCATGAAGCTGGCTCCAGTCTAATCTGTTTCTCTGTCTTCATTCTAAACAACTTCTTCTCTGTTCTTCAAAACAATTCTTGGGCGGCCGTGGTGTAGTGGTAATGGCAGTCGTCTCCCGATCGGAAAGTTGGCGGTTCGACTCCCGGGACCCGCACCATGTGTCGTTGTGTCCTTGGGCAAGACACTTAACCCTGAGTTGCTCCCGGTAGGACTGGAAAGCACCTTGCATGGTAGTCTGCCGCCACCGGTTTATGAATGTGTGTAGCATTCAATATATGTGTAGCACTTTGAGATTTTCAGTAATGAAAAGTGCGTTATAAATTGAATTAATTATTATTATTATTATTATTTCTGACGTCCACTTGACGTCAACAAATCTCATCCCATTCCCTGATTGAACTGACAAATCGGGAAGGAGAAAAACTCTGATGTCAGATCCTTTTAAAAGTTCCAAGCTTCCTGGAACTTTCAGTGCTGGAGGAAGTTTGAGATGCACGGACTTTCTCTTTTTCTGCTGTGGACACGAGTCATGAGCTAAAGACCCCGTCCTATCAGCAAAGGGTTACAGCAAGCTGCTGTAAAACCCGAACCTTAGAATGAATTTTCATCTCAAGGAATATTGTATCTTGAAAACCAAACCAAGAACTGCCACGACTTCTGCCGACTAAAGCAAGTATCAACGAGACACTGAGAAGGTAAACACCGTTTGAAGTCCAGCTTGGACTTTGCCGGACCTACAACCTGTTTACTTCCAAGGCTGCTTCCCAGCTTTTTACCAGAACCGAGACAGACGTCTTAAGGTAAAAGAGCTGCTGACTGTTTACTAGAGCGTACGATGATATCTTAGCTGGATGCGTATGGAAGAGTGTCATTCTGGTCAGAAATGCAAGATAAAACTACAGTACTCCCTTTTTCCTCCTTCTCTCCTAAACTTTTTCTTTATCTCTAAGCCAGAACTTTAAGCTAAAGAACCTTCAGATTAAAGTAATATGTCATTTTATTTACTTTTTCTGTTGTCCCTAATTTTAAATCTGCTGACGAGTAAATTATAGGAATTTGATCGATCAGTCAAGAACAAGATCTCGGATACAAGCGGCTGGAATGAGTTTTCTCCGCAGGGTGTCTGGACTCTCCCTTAGAGATAGGGTGAGAAGCTCAGTCATCCGGGAGGGACTCGGAGTAGAGCCGCTGCTTCTCCACATCGAGAGGAGCCAGTTGAGGTGGCTCGGGCATCTGGTTAGGATGCCTCCTGGACGCCTCCCTGGTGAGGTGTTCCGGGCATGTCCCACCGGGAGGAGACCCAGAGGAAGACCCAGGACACGCTGGAGGGACTATGTTTCTCGGCTGGCCTGGGAACGCCTTGGGATTCCCCCAGAGGAGCTGCTCCAAGTGGCTGGGGAGAGGGAAGTCTGGGCCTCCCTACTTAGGCTGCTACCCCCGCGACCCGACCCCGGATAAGCGGAAGAAGATGGATGGATGGATGGATGATCGATCAATCAGTTGTAAATGTGTGATGTAATTCATGGAATTCTCATGGAATTAATGGAACAAATAACTACTGCTGTCGATCAAAAAAATATTGTATCAGTATTTTTGTTGATTTAAAAAAAGCATTCGATACTATTGATCACACCATTCTCCTTGAAAAACTGAACAAATATGGTATTAGAGGACCAGCATTACAGTGGGTATCTAGCTACTTGAAAGATAGGAAACAATTTGTACAAATAAATGATGTAAGATCTGACCTCTGTAATATCACATGTGGAGTTCCCCAAGGCTCTGTACTTGGACCAAAGCTATTTATTTTATATGTGAATGACTTGGTAAATGTGTCAGGACTCCTTAAATGTGTACTTTTTGCTGATGATACCACATTTTTCTGTTTAGGTGAAGATATAGAACAAATGTTGGAATTGATAAAGACAGAATTTGTCAAAATACAAACTTGGTTTAAAATCAATAAATTATCATTAAATCTAGAAAAAACTAATTACATGATATTCAGTAATAAAAAGAAAACTGTTGATGTTCCACTCAAAATTGAGGGTGTTGAGATTTGTAGAGTGAGTGAGGTGAAGTTTTTGGGTGTTATCATTGATGACAAACTGACATGGAAACAACACATAAATTCTGTAAGAATAAAAATAGCTAAATCGATTGCAGTACTGTACAAAGTCAGAGACCTATTGAATGATAAAGCTCTGTATTTGTTGTATAACACAATCATTGTTCCACACTTAATCTATTGTATTGATGTTTGGGGGAAAGCGTGTAAAACAATCACAAAGCCTATTTTTGTATTACAGAAAAGAGCTGTAAGAATTATCACTAGAAAACATTACCGTCATCCATCAAGTACATTATTTTATCAACTGAAGTTATTGAAGTTCCATGATTTGGTAGACTATAATATTTTATCAGTTATGTATAGGGCTCAAAATAATGCATTACCTTTAAATATCCAAATGCATTTTGTTAAAAGACAAAGTTGTTATAATCTTAAGGGGACAGAGATGTTTGTAAAACCACAATTCAGAACTAGTTTGAAGGGACGTTCTACCTCAATCCAGGGAATTAGATTATGGAATGGCTTGGAGAATGTAGTTAAAAATGCCAAGTCAATGTTTACATTTAAGAAAATGATCAAAACAAATGTGTTAAAAAAATATATGAAATAGCGTAATGTGTATTGTATTAGTTAGAAAATTAGAAAGAGTTAGTCATTTTGTACTGTTGGTTGAAGATTATTATTGTTTAATCTGATTGTTGGAAAAAGGGGCAGATATAATAAGATTTATTCTTCTTTCTGCTACCTTTCATTTTTTTATATTTTGTACATTATCATTTATGGGATTGTCTTGTATTGTTTCTTTTGTAAAAAAAAAGAACAAATTTAATAAGCATAAACATAAACACAAATTTATGATTTTGTTAATAAATGGTTCAGTTCTGCTGAACCAACATAAGTTAATCTTTCATGCATTTTACATCACATCATCTGATCACAGATTTATCGTTTAATCCATGAAAAAGAAGAGAACTCGTGATACAATAGATGCTAAGGTTGACAGGTAAACACCTGCTCATTCTTACATTTTAGTGTACAGTACGGCTTAGTAAAACTGACCGTTAGATATCACATCTTACAAAGGATTGAGTGTTAACTTTGAATTTAGCTTTGACTTAAAGATAGAAACAGTCATTAATACCAATCAGAAAACA
Source organism: Garcialebias charrua (assembly GCA_038048925.1). Classification (NCBI taxonomy): domain Eukaryota; kingdom Metazoa; phylum Chordata; class Actinopteri; order Cyprinodontiformes; family Rivulidae; genus Garcialebias; species Garcialebias charrua. Next base: position 15,159 of record JBBPBX010056206.1, read on the forward strand.
CACAAACAAAAAATGTTCTCCAAAATGTTCAACTATTTTACTGAGAGAAGGTAGTGGGATATTTAAAGAGAGGCTATGGGCTGTGGATGAGTTACATGGAAGGGAAGTATTTGGAGACCTCCTCCTTTATTTCCATATTAACCCAGATTCAGAGGAACCATGGAAGGAGAAAGCAGCGCAGAAGAGAAACTGCTTTAATTACACGTCCTGCGTTTGTTCAGAGGGGAGACTAATGGAGAAAAACTGCTGACAGCTTAACACTTAAATATCCACAGGCAGGCGCAGAGACAATAGACAGTCAAGGTTATGATGTCGGTGGTAATTGCTCTAAATTTTGGCTGTTTTTCTTCAATCTGATTGTCAAAAACAGGCTGTTCTTTCACTAAAAAGGCATACAGGATATGAAAGACTTATTTGGATTGAAGTAATCGGTTGCCTCAGAACCGACTGTGCCTTCTCTGTGACTCTACACGTGTCACTCTGCTTCGGAAAAGAGTGGCAGCCACAGCACAGATGATGAGTGGGAGGAACTAGGTCTGCCACTTTCACTTTCTCCCAGGTCCCTGATGGAGTAACCTGGTTTATTCTGGGCTGGGCCAACCATTTTCTTCTTCGCCCATCTTGTTGCCATGCAGGGCGGTGGAAAACACAAAAGGGTTGCATGAGGAGGCTTTATATTGCAAGACATTTTGTCACTTGGTAGATTGATTTTACATGTATTGCATTTGTATTAAATATAATAATAATAAGTGCTATGTGTTGTCATCATTGTATATGCCCATACAATGGGGAAGTTGGTTCTCTGAATTTACCCCATTGCACCTGGGATGCACCCAGGTGGGGCAGTAGGCAGCTCAAGCTGCCTGGGTGGGAATGGCTGGGGATTGAACCTGGAACTTTTGGGTCCCGAGTCGGCTGTCCTACCTCTACCCCATCTCTGCCCCATTTGGGCCATTTTTATTGTCTGCAGTCGAAAGACAAAGGTGGATGATGATGTGTTTGCATGACTGTGTTTCAATGGCTGTTTGTTAATATCTCATGAAATAGCAAAACTAACGGCTCAGTCACTTTCACAGATATTGGCAGTAGTTGATATTCATTCGCAACCAATACTCTGAGCATGACATCTTAAAATATTGCTTGAGATAATGCACAGAAATGGGAAATAAAAATAATTCTGACAACTGCAATTTCACCCACAAAGGAGAAAATGTGCTTTAATAGTTCTAGCTTAATGAAAGGCACCTTGGGCACAGGGAAACTGCAAATGTTTCACAGGGAGTGTTGGATAAATACTATTGCAGCAGGTCTGGGTCACTCTCATATCAGGATTAATAGATTAAAGAAATAATCATTTTCTAAATAATTTCTTCTTTGTATTTACAGATGTTGCCATATTGTAATCATTCAGTCTCCTGTGTTCATGTCTCAAATCAGACGCAGGGTCTTCAGATCTTCAGGGGAGATGGTTTTCTAGAAGTTCCTCCAAAAGAATAAGTGATTACCTGAAAAGGCATTTTAATTTGCAGCTCTCCGGAGTGTTTGGTTTACTGGTTTGATAAGCTAAGCTAAAGTGCAGCAGATAAGTGCTGCGTGTTTCCCTCGGGGCGCCGGTTGGCTTCTATTAAACACTTAACCAACAGTGTTGAATCGATCAGGGCTTACCGTGCCTCCTCTTGGACCAATATCTTCAGAAATGTCTGCACTGTATTTTACTTTTAAATGATTTAGGTGGCATGTTTATCGATCAGTAACAAGTGCAACTGCAGCATAAACTCAACAAAATACATCTATGAAAAGGTCTGCGTGGCCAGAGAGAGAAAAGGGCTGAAGAGGCTAAAATCATGATGAATTAAAAACTCATCATCACACCCACGGCCTTTTATTCCCAAGTTTTAGACTGATGATTGATGAATGACTGATGTCACGCTCAGCATATGTTTTGTGAAGGCTTCTTGCTAAATCTTAGCTGTAAGATGACTGAGTCAGAGCCTTGTTTGTGTTGGCTAATGTAGATTAGCTATGGTGGCCATTTTATTTTGATTTACTCCAAAATTTAACTAAATCAATTGCATTTCATGCGATAATGCAGTGTGAATGCTTATTGCAGAACAACTTGCTGAAACACTTGCTAAACAGCTGAAATTAGCAACAACAACAACAACAACAACAAAAACATTCTGAAACGTAGCGGAAATGGAAGAACAAGCCCGAGTTAGCAGAATAAAGAAGAAATAGCACACATTTGCTGAAATAGGTTTAAATAAGCAGAAATTAGCATAAAAATTAGGACATTTTCTATAAAAAAAAAGAAGAAAAAAAACAGCTGAAATTAACAAAACGTAGCTGAAAAATAGCTGAAAAGTAACTGAAAAGGCATAAAGAAGCTTAAACTACCAGAAGGAATCAAAATGAGCTCAAATGAGCCCCAAAAAATGTGAAATTAGCTGAAAAAGGTTAAATTAGCATAAACACTGCTAATAAGTAGCTGAAATACAAAGTAGCAGAAAAGACTGAAAGTAGTAGAAATAAAGGAAAGGAGCATAATAAGCTCAAATTAGCAGAGAAAGGTTAATTAGGCTGAAAATTACCATGAAAAACTTGAATTTATCTGAAAGCAACTGAAATTTAGCTTAAAAATGCTAAAAAAAAAATGTAGCTCAAAAGGTAGAACAAGCTTAAATTAGCAGAAGAAATCAGAAAGAACATGTTTGCCCATGTAGGCTGAAAGAAGCAGAAATGAGCACAAAAAGTCCAAATTATCTGAAAAAAAGCAGAAATTTGCAAATAAATAAATAAATATAAATAAAAAACAGCTGAAAAGTACCTAAAACAACTCAGAAATAAGCTTAAATTATCAGAAGGAAGTGGAGAGAGCACATTTTTGCTGAATTAGGCTGAAAAATGTTTAAATCAGTGCAAAAAATGCGAAATTATCCAAAAAAGCCAAAATTAGCATAAAACGGCTAAATAGTGGCTAAAATAGCATAAAAGGCAGAATCTTTCATAAATAATCTAAAATGATCACACAAAAGCTGGAAAAAAACACTGAAATTATCTGAAAGAAGCAGAACCAGAACAAAACGTGAAAGGATCAGTAAAAGGTTGTAAACTGAGGAACAGCTTCTACCCTGAGGCTGTTAGACTCATGAATAAATAAAAATAAAATTAAAATAAACACTGCAAAATATCACATCATGGTGATGCTGATATGTTTTCTTGTTGCTGTGTTCATCTGTGACCATCTGTGACCATCTGCTCATACAAACTCATGTTCGTGCTGCTGTTTATTCCCACTATATTAGGCTTAGTGTATTACTAGTTGATGTTTTTCTTAGTTAGTTCTCGATGTTATTACTGTTTTTCTCTTTCATTTGTTGTTGGATGTAACTGGGACCTCGTGTACATAATCTCGTTTTCATCTCATGTACCACATGCGGTGCAAATGACAATAAAGACTCTCTGACTCTGACTCTGACTCTCTAAACACATAAGATATGAAGGATGTAAAATGAGCTCAATTCATTTTTCATCTATGAGGAAAAGGTGGCAGAAAAGGCTAAATATTTCTAAAAGCTTAAGTTGCACCAATACCAAAAGTTATAGCAGGATCGTCCTCAAAGAGCTGAACGTTTTCATTTATGATTTCTTGAAATAAAAGTTGTGGAAAGAGAAAGAGGCCAAAAAAGCATTCACACCATTAGTTGTAGATGTACAATAGTTATTTTTATAAAGTTTATTTAACTTTTGTCAAGTGATTTAGTAATTTGCCAACAGACAAAGACATGAACACACACAAAGACACAAGGCTAAAATCCTGGCTAAACACTTACTAGAAAAAAGAACAAATATGTTAATAAAAATTAAAATGAAATTATTAAAATTATTTATATTTCAGAGCCACATTTAGCAAACAGCATGCTTTGATGTTGTTCTGAAAGCCTGGTTTATCTTTATTAATTTGTCTATTTACATGTGCATGCCACTCATGCATGAATATAATTATCATTTCAGCTACAACTGTCGCAATAAAAGGCCAAAAGAAGTCGTAAACACTTCATTAGTCAGACCGTGATCACTTTAGCTTTTGTTCCTGCACCGCTTTTCATTAGCGGACTGCATCTGGCCCGTCTCGGTGCATTGATTTCAGCCCATTCATTTTCCTGACATGAACTGCACAACTAAAACACCTGTTCCGATACGTCTTCATTTGTCTCCCGCGTTTGCCTGCCTCTCCTCCGACGTACAGTGTTTAAGAAACGCTTTGCTGACTGTCAGCTTTGGTGTTTTGGCTCCGGTTATTCCCCAGCATTAGCTTTCACAGTTTAAGTAGCTTTACTGTTGCTCTTTATGTCTCAGTGGGAAGAGAGACAGCGTCTGGATTTAATGCTTTTCACCATTTTTTTTAGCTGAAAAGCTGCTTTATTCTTGTCAACATGCAGTAAATCCACATGCAGCTTCTCTTTACTGAAGGTGTCACTGACTGACTGGGTGGTGCAATGAAGGATTGATTAATTAATTGTGGTTGTGGGTTGTTTTTTGAATACTTGTTTGCATTGACTAAGGTTTATTATCACCTGCAGCTGGAATTCAATTCAATTCAGTTTATTTATATAGCGCCAAGTCACAACAGAAGTAATCTCAGAGCACTGAACAGTAACATTCATATATACTGTATACAGTATACCGGTAAATAAGTTAACATTATTTATCTGAGGAGCAGACTGCTTTGAATTTAACTCCATCACAGAACTCTCATCTTGAGCCAGCATGAAGGCGACAGTGGAAAGGAAAAACTCCCTCATGAGGATGAAACCTTTGGCGGAACCAGGCTCATGACAAGTGGCCATCTGCTTCGACCGGCTGGGTTTGAGAGCACAGGAAGGAGGAACAGATACACAATGGCAGGTTGAGAATCATGTTAAGATAGAAATAGTATCAAATGAAAACTATTCAATTTTAACAACTCATTTAAGGAAATGAGGTCAATTAGTCCTCTAGTAGTCTAAGCCTATGGCAGGTCATCCAGGTTTTTATGTATTTACGATATGCTTGTAACTTATTCGATTCAATGGATTTCATGGGCAAATATAACTGTGTATCATCAGCATAGTGTAGTGATACAGCACCTCATGTCCGTTACTGGATTTAAACCTTTTCACATCTCTCTGAAACTCTGAGTGTTACACTTTTCTTGAGCTCTCAAGGAGACAAGTGGACACTATTTTGTTACGTTTATTTTGAATTAAGAGACACTAATCAATCAGAAAAGACTTCCTTTTAATTTGTGTTAATTCAGAATTGATCAACAGTATATTTTTTTCATTTAATGATGATCTGTTATTAACATGAGTGTTACTCTCATGCTGATTTATTCTCAATAAAAGGTCCATCTTCTGGTGGATCAACATAAGTTGACGTCTCTCGTGAAATTACATTTCGTCTAGTCACATTTAAGCAATTTAATCCGGAAAAAGAGTGAACTCGTAAATGAATTTGGGTCAGATCAAATCTGCTCCAACTTCTTATGGAATATTGTACTGGTCAGCAAACTGAAAAGTATTATATCCCTACAATAGCAATGACAATTTATCCCATGTTGTTTAATAACTTTACCTAATGGAAACATATATAAGGTAAAGAGTATTGGTCCAAGCACTAATCCCTGAGGAACTCCATGACTAACTTTGGTGTATGATGAAGATTCATTAATTACATTTACAAATTGGAATCTATCAAATAAATATGAATTAAACCAATTTAGAGCAGTTCCTGTAATCCCAATATTGTATTCGTCTCTGTAGTAAAATATTGTGATTATCTTTATCAAATGCAGCAAAGACAGTTGATATACAGTACCTGTGTACTTGTCTGTTAGCAAGATAACAGACAAGATAATCTTGGTCTAAAACTCTGGCATCAAAGCCAGCGGGTGATAAGCATTCCTTCAAGAACTGACGAGTCTTAATTTGTCAGTCAAGACAATCGCCCATATGCAATACATTTTTGGGACAATGGCTGACATATATTGAGCTCTGTTCAGCTGCTTTGCTTCTTCTCAAGTTATTTTCAGCTTTTGACAAGCCTCGATGGATGCAACACATGCTGCGCTCCTCCAGGCCTGAAATTAGAATGTTGTTTTTCGCTGTCTAAAATAGGAGGAGGAAAAAAGGCTCTATTTTTCCTCCAAGCTGTCACCTGAAATGAGCCTCGTCTTGATCACTCCAGAAATTAGAGAAAACGCAACAAAAAGAGACTGAAAAATTATTTGTGAGCAATTGTTTTAATAAATCAGAAGTTACACTTGTAAGATTTCTTTGCGGTAAAATATCTTTTACTTCTATTTTTGATGCCCTGTATCCCTCCGGATGTGTCTGGTTGCTAACGGGAATGTCCCTGACAACGGAAATGAAAATTACCATTGCCATGGAGACTGTTGAGGGATTTGGAGCATCAAACATTTAGCAGTTTTCTTTCATTTGTTATGTCACCAGACACCCTTTTGTTTCTTACATAACATTTTTTCTAATTAAAGTATGTGAAATATATATACATATATTTTTTTTTAATGAGGCATTATTTGTGTGTAACTGTATCGAGAAAAATGGAAATGCCAAGAAACAACTTATTTAGGAAACAATTATTATCCGATCAGTTGCTGAGTTTTACACCAAATGTGGCACAAAAATAAACAAATTACTTGACTACTGCACAATATTGGTCAAACATGCAACTGTTGTACAATTATCACCCACCGCCAAACGTAAAGTAACGTCTGTCTGTGTGTGTACGCTTGTCTATTTCATTAACAATATCTTCTCATGAACCAGTGGATGAAGTTAGGTGCGCATCTACACTTTAGGAGTTACCCTAATTAAAGATGGCTGCCACAGCCAACTGACTTTACGAAGCACAAAAAAAAAAGATTATTAAATCAGCACATACTGTAGAAATTGAGGTAAGATGGTGTGGTAGTAGCTGTGCATCATCTCAATTCATACTCTGAGCATTTGTACACTTTACTATTTGCTTAAAACATTTACATCATGGGTGTCCAAAGTGTGGCCCGGGGGCTGTTTGCGGCCCTTTGAATGAGTTTGTGCGGCCCACATTTGCAGTTTAAGGATGGTATGATTTTGGCCTGTGGGCTTAAGAGATGTATATGTTTTACAAATGTAATGATATTTTTTATATAATTGTTAGGTTTAACAGCAAAACGGATTTAAAAGTCACAAAATGAGTCATATTAAGTTTATTACATATAAATCAATAAAATCAAATACATTTAAATAAAAAATAAATTGACGAAAGGTTAATGTTAATGAAGCTTTCAGTGTTTTGAATCTACAACAATTTAGAACACCTTCACCAAAATTAGTCAATTTTGTGCAGTCTCCAAAATATTGTTTATGTTAAGTTAAAATACATTTCTAAAAGTATTTAGGCTTATAATTATTATAAATAATTCAAATTTTTTTGTGTCTCGTGTCTCCTTTCGTCTTCAAGGTTTTGGCCCATTTGAAAATGTACACCCCTGGTTTGCATTAACTGTTGGGGTCGACCCTGTCGGACTGTTAGCAAAATATTTCATGAATGACCAGATAGATTTGAATGAAACTCCCAGAATGTACAATATGTTTTATCTGCAGCTTTTCACCGCAATCCAAGATGGCCGCCACAGCTAATT
>JBBPBX010056207.1:4317-17714 GCA_038048925.1 Garcialebias charrua
TGATGGTGATGTTCAGCCATGTTTCTGAGGAACAAAGTACCATACCATACCATTTTATTCATAGAGCACTTAAAACAGTGACAAGGCCAACCAAAGGGCTGTACAAAAAAAACAACAGGTAACATACACAATGAAGTTAAATCAGAATATAGACATAAAAACGTTGCAGATAATAAATATAACAACTAACCTGTGTGAAGCAAACAGGTTCAAATCACAGATCATCTTGTGTTGAAAGCAACGGAATAGTACTGGGTTTTTAAACAGGATTTGAAAACCGAGAGGGAGGGGGCCTGTCTAACAAGCAGAGGTAACTTGTTCCAAAGTCTTGGGCCTGTAACAGAGAAGGCCCTGTCACCTCTGAGTTTATTCATTCAACCTTTATTTAGGCAGGTTAATCCCATTGAGCCTCGAGAACTCATTTACAAGAGAAACCTGTCTACAAACTAAAGAATGATGACAACAGCAACAGTAGATTTTCCTTGGACAATCAACAATAGACAATCATAAGAGAGAAATACAGATTTTTTTAACAAGTTAAAACAAAGATGTCAAAGTAGCAAAACAGACAGATTATGTCTGCATTAGTTTTTGCCAGGAGTCCAACAGATTCTTAAAACCATTTAGAGATGTCAAGATCGAGAACTTCAGATCTTTTTGTAAGATATTCCAAGAAGCAGGAGCAGAGTAGGAGAAGGCCCTTTTGCCAAGTTCAGTCCTCACTGACGGAACACTGCAGGTAATCATGTCCTGAGAGTGCACGCTGTAGCTGCACTCACGCAGAGACATGTAGGAGGAGATGTATGAAGGCAGCAGACCAAGAAGTGATTTAAAGATGAAAATGTACCAGTGGAAGAGTCTGCGTGAAGTTAATGATGTCCAGTTAACCAGTGAATACAGGGTGCAGTGGTGGGTATGATAATCACAGCCAGTTATGAATCTTAGTGCTCTGTTTAAGACGAGTTCCTGGAACTGTGAGGAGCAACTGGTCCTCTGACCTCAGAGAACGTGGTGGGACATACGGCTGTAGCAAATCAGAGAGATGGGGGGGGGGAGACTGTTCAGCGATTTGTAGACATACAGGAGAATTTTGAACTGGATTCGAAGATGAACCGGTAGCCAGTGCAGGGAGGCCAAGACTGGTGTAATGTGCTCTCTTTTGCCTGTACTGGTTAAAAATTGGGCTGCTGCGTTCTGGACCAGTTGTAATCGTGCAATGGTGGTCTGACTGATACCAAACACGAGCGAGTTGCAGTAATCAAGCCTAGATGTAATGAATGCATGTATTACTGTCTCCAGGTTATTTTTGGATAATATGGGCTTCAGCTTAGACAGTTGCCTCAGCTGGAAAAAACAGGATTTAACGATCATGTTTACATGACTGTTGAGTTTCATGGAATGATCCATTATCACTCCCAGATTTGTGACTTTTTGTTTTTCTGACAGGGCTAGAGCAGAAAGGTCAACGCAGTGGTTCGTGATCGTGTTGTTGGGAGGGAACAACATGGCTTCAGACTTCTTTTCATTGAACCTTAAGAAATTCAAAGCCATCCGGTCCCTGATGTCACCCAGGCAGTCGAGCATAGGTTCATTAGAGCATGTACCATTGTGTCTTAGGGGGGAATAAATTGGACAGTCATGACTCATTGGCGCAAAAGTGAAAGGGTATACTGTATTGCGTTTCCGGAAAATGGCACCAAGTGGCAGCAGGTGTAAAGAGGACCCAGGATGGACCCCTGCAGAATCCCCCATTTAAGTGCTGCCGCTGCAAAACTAAAATCCTCGATGGAAACACAAAAGGATCTGTCAGCGAGGTAGGATCTGAACCAATTGAGGGCAGACCCTGTGATGCCCACCCACTGCTCCAACCTAGCAAGGAGGATCTCATGGTCGATGGTATCAAAAGCGGATGTAAGTCCAATAGGACAAGCAGCACAGAGTCACCTTACAGCACAGTTCCTCATCTCCTCTGAACCAGTCATCCTCAGCCACAGGTCCAGCTTGTTCTCTAAAGAACAGACGTTGGCCAGGAACAGGATAGAATTGATGATCTGCTAGATTAGTCTTTAGCCTTCACTCCAATTTGTCTTCCTTTCTTCTTAGTCAACGTGCATCAACTCTTGCCCTTTGTTCGCTGCTCCCTCCACGCTAATGTCCATATTAGCTGCATTCTGCCTAGAGTAGTTCTCAAACTGTGATTCATCGTTGCTGTTTTTGTAGCCAAACCATCTCTTATGCTAATAAGTTTGGTTCATCTATACATCACACGCTTAAGGCGAGTGAAGGCGGGCTAAGAGCCAATTTTTAGACATAAAATGACTGGGTTTTCATTGGGAGCCTGAGAAGCCACTGCATTGCTGCATGCCACCATCTTGGGAAACACAAACAGACACACATACACACACATTTACATATAGACACGTGTGTGTGTTTGTTGGGGGGTGGGGGGGAGCTGCATTCAGGCCCAAAAAATCTGATCCGACCCAGCCCCAGCCTACAGTCATGATTGCCAAACCCCACCGTCTCGACAAATTAACGATAATTACAGGTCCGACTTTTAAAACAATACTGCCCTGGACATTGTTGCTTCTCAGATGGTGCTATAGCTAATGCAGTCTCAGAGCTAACTGCTTGGTGGGGTGTGACTCAAATATTTCTGATCAGTAACTCTTGACATACAATGCTTTGTGTAGAACAATTGAGAGTTTGTTTGTGTTTGCTAATTGTTCAAGGTAAACTGCATTTATTGGCTCGTTGAAAATATAATGTTTAATACAGTAGTTGTTTTAGCCTGCATTTCTGGCATCATGAAATAATGGTATTTGTTCCTAGCAAATTTCACTAATTTTCTGTGGAAAATAAAACTCTTATGAAGTGCTTAACAGATTTTTAAGATAGCCATAAAATGTTAAAGCAGACTCAGTATTCAATAAATCTCATATTGTGTTGCAATTTAATTTATATTTCTATTTAGTGCATGACTGAAGTAAAGTGGTGGAGAAGTAAGATATTTTAGGAAGCTTGTGTTTGGTATTAGCATGTAATTTAGCCATGAGAGCAAATTGTACATAAAACATCAAATTGTGCAAACATGGTTGGTGTTGTGCTTTTACACAGTATAGTAGCACTTTCTAAATGACAAAGGAGAAAGCCTCTCCAAAACCGACAGTGCATGCTGGGAATAATGATTGGATTTCTTTTTATTACAGGTTGAAATCCCAGTCAGCATGCCTGTAGACGGAAGGCCATTAACAACGTATTTCTCTGAGCAAGATTGGAGAGAAAGTCCATTTCCACAACCTGCTGTGAAAAAAGGCACCTGAAATATTGATTTGCGTTGAACTGTATGCTATTTTCAAAGTATTTTCATATCATCAACCTGCAGTCAGATAAGTTTTCCCCACAGCGAGCTGAATTTGTATCAATTTTTGCTCTCTTTTCGGGCTTCCAGGCTCCCATGACAAACACTTGAGTGTCTGGTAAATAGCTGCCTGGGTTATATTTGCAATTCAGGGACATGATCATGCTTTAGGTTTTCATGACCTGACAGGTTGAAACAGATGGCCACCTATCCTGAACCCAAGTTTTTTTTCTGTTAAAGATGAGTCATTCCTTCTCACAGTCACCCGATGCTTCACACATGCTCAGACTGGGATAACGTAAAAGTGAAAATTCAACATAATCTTCTAGTTTCCTTAGATAAGCATATTTTAACTAATATACAGAATCAGATTTGTGTTATTGGACTGATTGGTTTTGCTTACCTTTGAAGCATAACTTGATATGGTTTGGACTTGTTACGTTTTTGTGTAGATGACTTGTTGTGATAGAGATGAACAATGATGAAGCAAAAATGAATATTATGTAACAACATATTTGGATTTGGCTCAGTGAGGGTTGAGTACAAAAGTATATTCAGATAAACAAACTTAAATAAGATCCAACAAAGTTAAGGCCCAGTTTACACGGCGCGTATTTTGAGTGTAACCGCTACTTTCTCTTTGCGACTTTGCTTATCGCCTACACGACGCTGCTGGCCCCCCTCGATGACACCGATACTTTTCTGACCCTGCTCTCAAGGTGGAAGTTTTTCGCTGACCCCCCGTTGATAATGTAAACATCTCCCGTGGAGCTTTTGTTTGAACACATGCACGCAGCACGCACGCGCAGACAGCCGGCATTTTAACAATGGCGGTGGACTGGACACGCACCACTTTCTGAACTATAGCTGATGGAATATATTTTGATTCTCATATTTAATTATTCTACACCTTACCTGCATCTGTGTTGGAAGAGAGCCAGCTGCCTGGATCCAGTTGTCGCTGTTAACGAGGCAGTCGGACATTTCACGTGTCACGCTGCACTATAACATACTAAATGTGCTATATATTAACAGTTTAACAATAATAAACAGTATTTATGTTAGCGTGGGAGATATTTACATTTATCTGAGCTAAATGAAGCTATCTGGACTCGTTACGTCATGCCTAACATGCTGCATGTTGAAAATGAAGACACCAGGTTGATTTTTAATTTATTTATTTATTCAACACCACAAACTCATGTCACAAACACTGAGAATTAAATTGAACACTTTTAAAAACACGTTAACCGAACTTTAATGAACTGGACTCTGTTGTTTTCATCCTGGTGGAAACTGGACCCACATCCGAACCGCCGGTCCGCTTCGTGGAACAGCTTCGACCTCGCAGGAAAAAAATAAAAATAAAACCTCAGTTGGTTGTTCTGTGATCGAACTAAACACAAGGAAACATTATTAAGAACATTGTTTACCTTGTAGCGCTGCTGGAAATCAGCTGATTCTCACGGACTAAAGTCAGACATGTTGACTCGGTTCCGGTCCAGTCAGCAACTGGTGTGCAGATGAAGCGGTCCACTTGGTGTCAGATCTGTTGACTCTTGTCCAAATTCCAGCTTTAACTTGTTGTTAACTTGTTGACAACAACTTGTAGTAGCTGAACTTTTAGCCAGAGAGGAAAACAGGCTGCCTCGTGTGCTTTGTTTACCTCAGGCAGCAGTGGCACGCATGCGCAGTAGTGAAGGTTCCAAAGATCACAGCGCCATCTACAGGCCCAGCATGGTAACTACAGTAAATTCATGAGTACGGGGGGTGGAGGGGGAGAGAGTCGTATCCACAGAATTCGCCCATGTCAACGCAAAACTTTCAACCTAATTAACATACCCAAAAGTTGCGTTTCCCCCACACAGTGTCCGTGTAAACAGGGCCTAAGTCAGGTCCTCTGAACAGCTTTTTCTTGTTGAAACGTTTTGTCTTTCATCCAAAAGACTTCATCAGTCTGAGGAGCCACAACAAAGTCAGTCTCATAAATAGTATCTAATATACATAGTTGGTCAACCAGTTTGATGGTGATAAGATGGTTTTTGGTGTCCGCCCTCTCCCCCGCCAACTCTGTCATGGCCAAAGTGGTTCAAAATATTTTAATTCATGCTCAATATTCCTGAAGACTGAACTGGTTGACCCACTATGTGGAGGTGGTATTGTGAGGGTTTTACTAGAAGCAAGTTCAAGACCAATAACAAATTTAAAAGTGTTTATTTACAATAAGTGAAATAATCAACAGTAGAACTGCAACCAGGGGGGAGCAACTGGAACCCTGAAGAACAAGGAAGACAGTTAATGCTTTGCAGGTGGTTCTGATAATCTCGTATTGCTTACTGTATGAGAAGATGGTTTTCTCATAGAGAATGTCCAGCAGTTCCAGTAGCTGTCCAAGGAAGTCCCAGAGAGATAGCAGGTAATTGGCAGGCAAGTGGGGAAGGCAAGGGACAGCTGAAGAGAGCACTAGTAGATCCACAAGAGAAACGAGGAGGTCCAGGGCATATGGTAAATGGTAAATGGTAAATGGAGCTTATTTATATAGCGCTTTCCAGCCCCCTGTGAGGGACCCCAAAGCGCTTTACAATACCAACCATCCACCCATTCATACACACATTCATACACCGGTAGCGGCGACTGCCATGCAAGGCGCCTTCCAGTCCTACCGGGAGCAACTCGGGGTTAAGTGTCTTGCCCAGGGACACAACGACACATGGTGTGAGGAACCGGGATTCGAACCTCCAAGCTTCCGATCGGGGGACGACTGCCATTACCACTACACCACGGCCGCCCGTCATAGGAGGAGTACAGGAGTGTGCTGAAACACGCAGGAGCAAAGAATTAGTTTGCAATAAATGCTAGGAACACAAATATGGAACACAACTACCAGTAGGCAGACATTGCACCAGCATTGGAGAGAAGTCCATCTGGAGTAAGTAGAGGAGCTGTAGGAGAAAACACTGGAACTCCTACAGCTATTCATAAGACTGAGTTTGACATGGCTCCTTGGACTGATGTAGTATTTTGGATGAAAGATGAAATGTTTCAACAAAAATAAACCATCCAGAGGACCTGACTTAATTTGTTGGATTTTTCTACCTGGATTATTGAGCATGAATCAGGATGAGAGACTTAAAAAGACTTTATTGCAAACATTGTAGAGCACTGGTTCTCAAACATTTCTTGAAAAGTACCACCTTAGAAAACATTTTCTCAGAATACAACTTACTGTATACATATGAGAACACACATTCGAAAGAAGTCATTTACTTATTTGTTAGGTTGAACAGCTTCACAAAGCTCAAGTGGGATATGGAGGGCAATATGAACAGAGGATAGACAGTGTCATACAATCTAATTCTTGTGTTGCAGATTCAGAGGATTTCAGGTGACCAGGTAAGTGCAGGTAAGCAGGCTGCTGAACCAGCTGGGCAGCAGAACGACACACCAAGACCAAAAGGACCACAGATTCATCAAGTGAGACAGATCACTGCTGGATCAGCACCACCTTTAAAGCCTGGTGGAAATGATCTTGCCTCCTGGGGACTCCCTTGTTCTACTGGGGGACTTCAACGCTCACGTGGGCAATGACAGTGAGACCTGGAGGGGTGTGGTTGGGAGGAACGGCCCCCCTGATCTGAAGAGTGGTGTTCTGTTATTGGACTTCTGTGCTCGTCATGGATTGTCCATAACGAACACCATGTTCAAGCATAAGGGTGTCCATATGTGCTCTTGGCACCAGGACACCCTAGGTCGCAGTTCAATGATCGACTTTGTTGTCGTCTCATCTGATCTGCGGCCGCATGTCTTGGACACTCGGGTGAAGAGAGGGGCGGAGCTGTCAACTGACCACTACCTGGTGGTGAGTTGGCTCCGATGGTGGGGGAGGATGCCGGTCAGACCTGGCAGACCCAAACGTATTGTGAGGGTCTGCTGGGAACGTCTGGCAGAGTCTCCCGTAAGGCGGAGCTTTAACTCCCACCTCCGGGAGAGCTTTGAACACGTTCCGAGGGAGGCGGGGGACATTGAGTCCGAGTGGGCCATGTTCCGCGCCTCTATTGTCGAGGCAGCTTATCGGAGTTGTGGCCGCAAGGTTGTTGGTGCCTGTCGTGGTGGCAACCCTCGAACCCGGTGGTGGACACCGGCGGTGAGGGATGCTGTCAAGCTGAAGAAGGAGTCCTATTGGGCCTTTTTGGCCTGTGGGACCCCGGAAGCAGCTGATAGGTACCGGCAGTCCAAGCGGCATGCAGCTCGGGTGGTTGCTGAGGCAAAAACTCGGGCGTGGGAGGAGTTCGGAGAGGCCATGGAGAATGACTTCCGTACTGCTNACTCGGGTGAAGAGAGGGGCGGAGCTGTCAACTGACCACTACCTGGTGGTGAGTTGGCTCCGATGGTGGGGGAGGATGCCGGTCAGACCTGGCAGACCCAAACGTATTGTGAGGGTCTGCTGGGAACATCTGGCAGAGTCTCCCGTAAGGCGGAGCTTTAACTCCCACCTCCGGGAGAGCTTTGAACACGTTCCGAGGGAGGCGGGGGACATTGAGTCCGAGTGGGCCATGTTCCGCGCCTCTATTGTCGAGGCAGCTTATCGGAGCTGTGGCCGCAAGGTTGTTGGTGCCTGTCGTGGTGGCAACCCTCGAACCCGGTGGTGGACACCCGGTGAGGGATGCTGTCAAGCTGAAGAAGGAGTCCTATTGGGCCTTTTTGGCCTGTGGGACCCCGGAAGCAGCTGATAGGTACCGGCAGTCCAAGCGGCATGCAGCTCGGGTGGTTGCTGAGGCAAAAACTCGGGCGTGGGAGGAGTTCGGAGAGGCCATGGAGAATGACTTCCGTACGGCTTCGAGGCGATTCTGGTCCACCATCCGGCATCTCAGGGGGGGAAAGCGGTACGCGACCAACACCATTTATGGTGGGGATGGCGTGCTGTTGACCTCAACTCGGGATGTTGTGAGTCGGTGGGCAGAGTACTTCGAAGACCTCCTCAATCCTACTGGCACGTCTTCCACTGAGGAAGCGGAGCCTGGGGACTTTGGGTCGGGCTCTCCAATCTCTGGTGCTGAGGTCACCGAGGTGGTTAAAAAGCTCCTCGGTGGCAAGGCCCCAGGGGTGGATGAGATTCGCCCGGAGTTCCTTAGGGCTCTGGATGTTGTGGGGTTGTGTTGGCTTACGCGACTCTGCAATATTACGTGGACATCGGGGGCAGTTCCCTTGGATTGGCAGACTAGGGTGGTGGTTCCCCTATTCAAAAAGGGGGACTGTAGAGTGTGTTCCAACTATATATGGATCACACTCTTAAGCCTCCCTGGTAAGGCCTATTCAGGGGTTCTGGAGAGGAGGGTCCGTCGGATAGTCGAACCTCGTATTCAGGAGGAGCAGTGTGGTTTTCGACCTGGTTGTGGAACACTGGACCAGCTCTACACCCTTAACTGGGTCCTGGAGGGTGCGTGGAAGTTTACCCAACCAGTTTACATGTGTTTTGTGGACTTGGAGAAGCCATTCGACCACGTCCCTCGGGGGGCCCTATGGGGGGTACTCCAGGAGTTTGGGGTACCAGGCCCTTTGATAAGGGCTGTTAGGTCCCTGTACGACTGGTGTTAGAGCTTGATCCGCATTGTCGGCAGCAAGTCAGGCTCGTTTCCAGTGAGAGTTGGACTCCGCCAAAGTTGCCCTTTGTCACCGATTCTGTTCATAACTTTTATGGACAGAATTTCTAGGCGCAGCCATGGTGTTGAGAGGATCCATTTTGGTGGCCTTAGAATCACTTCTCTTCTTTTTGCAGATGATATGGTCCTATTGGCTTCATCAGGTCGTGATCTACAGATTTTGCTGGAGTGGTTTGTAGCCGAGTGTGGCGCGGCCGGGATGAGGATCAGTTCCTCCAAATCCGAGGCCATGGTCTTGAGCCGGAAAAGGGTAGCATGCCCTCTCCGGGTCGGGGAGGAGGTCCTGCCCCAAGTGGAGGAGTTTAAGTATCTTGGGGTCTTGTTCACGAATGAGGGAAAACTGGAGCGTGAGATCGATAGGCGGATAGGTGCAACGTCCGCAGTGAAGAGAGAGCTGAGTCAAAAGGCAAAGCTCTCAATTTACCGATCGATCTACGTTCCCACCCTCATCTATGGTCATGAGCTTTGGGTTGTGACCAAAAGAACGAGATCTCGGATACAAGCGGCTGAAATGAGTTTTCTCCGCAGGGTGTCTGGACTCTCCCTTAGAGATAGGGTGAGAAGCTCAGTCATCCGGGAGGGACTCAGAGTAGAGCCGCTGCTTCTCCACATCGAGAGGAGCCAGTTGAGGTGGCTCGGGCATCTGGTTAGGATGCCTCCTGGACGCCTCCCTGGTGAGGTGTTCCGGGCATGTCCCACCGGGAGGAGACCCAGAGGAAGACCCAGGACACGCTGGAGGGACTATGTTTCTTGGCTGGCCTGGGAATGCCTTGGGATTCCCCCGGAGGAACTGGCCCAAGTGGCTGGGGAGAGGGAAGTCTGGGCCTCCTTACTTAGGTTGCTACCCCCGCGACCCGACCTCGGATAAGCGGAAGAGAATGGATGGATGGATGGAAATGATCTCAAACAGTCCCACACAGGTGGTACCTGAACTCTCTCAGCTCACCTGCAAACAAACAGGAAAAACTGAAGAGCAAAACACAAAATAAAACAGAATCAGAGTCAGAGTCAGAGAGTCAGAGAGTCTTTATTGTCATTTGCACCGCATGTGGTACATGAGATGAAAACGAGATTATGTACACGAGGTCCCAGTTACATCCAACAACAATGAAAGAGAAAAACAGTAATAACATCTAGAACTAACTAAGAAAAACATCAACTAGTAATACACTAAGCCTAATATAGTGGGAATAAACAGCAGCACGAACATGAGTTTGTATGAGCAGATGGTCACAGATGAATACAGCAACAAGAAAACAGATCAGCATCAGCATGATGTGATATTTTGCAGTGTTTATTTTTTATTTTATTTTTATTTATTCATGAGTCTAACAGCCTCAGGGTAGAAGCTGTTCCTCAGTCTAGTGGTTCTACATTTGATGCTCCTCAACCTCCGTCCTGAGGGGAGTGGGGCAAAGAGTGAGTGTGCTGGGTGAGTGAGGTCTTTCATGATGCAGGTGGCTCTTTTCCTGCATCTGGAGGTGTAAATGTCTGTGATGGTGGGGAGACTGACTCCAACAGACTTCTGTGCAGCCTTCACCACTCTCTGTAGAGCTTTCCTCTCTTCAACTGTGCAGCCTCCATGCCACACGTTGATGCTGGAGCACAGGATGCTCTCCACTGCACACCTGTAGAAGGAGGTGAGGACTGGGCTGCTCAGACCAGCTCGTCTCAGCCGTCTGAGGAAGTAGAGTCTCTGATGACCTTTCTTGATCAGGCTGGTGGTGTTGTTGCTCCAGCTGAGGTTATCATTCATGTGTACACCCAAGTATTTGTAGCTGGAGACCACTTCCACTGCAGACCCACCTATTTTCAGTGGGGCATGGGTGTGTTTGTTCCTTCTGAAGTCCACAATCATCTCCTTTGTCTTCTTCACATTCATGTGAAGATTGTTCTCTTTGCACCAGCTCTCCAGGTGTTCCACCTCCTGTCTGTAGCTGGACTCATCATTGTTTGTAATGCATCCCACCACCGCTGTATCATCTGCAAACTTAACAATATGACAGCCTGGAAGTGTGGCTGTACAATCATATGTGAGCAGAGTGAACAGAAGGGGGCTCAGCACACATCCCTGAGGAGAGCCAGTGCTAAGGGTTATGGTGGAGGAGGAGAAGTTGTGGATCTTCACGGACTGTGGTCTGTCTGTTAAGAAGTCTAGTACCCAGTTACAAATAGAGGGGCTTAGTCCAAGTGTAGATAGTTTGTCTATCAGAGTTTGGGGGATCATGGTGTTGAAGGCAGATGTGAAGTCCACAAAGAGCAGACGCACGTATGAGTCCTTCTGATCCAGGTGGGTGAGAGCAGTGTGGACCACGGAAGAAATGGCGTCCTCTGTTGATCGGTTCTCACGGTATGCGTATTGATGAGGGTCCTCGTTGATGTTGACGGTTGCCTTGATGTGGGACATGACCAGTTTCTCAAAACATTTAGCGACTATCGGGGTGAGGGCCACCGGTCTATAGTCATTCAGACCAGTCACTGTGGAGCTCTTTGGGACTGGGATGATGGTCGCGGTCTTCAGGCAGGTGGGAACTAACTCCAGTGCAAGTGAGGTGGTGAAGATGTCAGCCAGCACCTCACAGAGCTGGTCCGCACATTCCTTCAGAACTTTCCCTGGGATGTTGTCTGGTCCGGTTGCTTTATGAGGATTAATCTTTCTGAGACTGCCTCTCACTTCTGCTGCGGACACCCTGAGATGCTCTTCATCTGGTGATGAGGTGAGTCTGGTGCTAGCAGGTCTGTTTGGATCATCAAAACGTGCATAAAACTTATTGAGGGCATCAGGCAGAGATGGGTCCCTGGGGCATTGTTTGTTTTTGCCTTTGTAATCTGTTATGCATTTAATACCCTTCCACATGCTCCGTGGGTCTTGTGAGGTGAACTGTCCCTCGATCCTCTGTGCATACGTGGCCTTGGCCTTCTTAATGCCATCCTTCAGTTCATTCCTGTGACCACTTCCACCACAGAATCCTCACAAGTACAAAGTTGTTCCTGCTTCATCGTTTTAAAGTTTGCTTTGAATCATTTCAAATAAATGAGAGTATTTGACAGTCAATTGACCAGGCAACTTAAACACGTCGTTCTACGCTAAAAACCAAACCTGCTTCTACCTTCACCCTTCAACAGACACACAGCAAGGCCTGATCATCCTCAGGGCCATCCAAGACCGGAAGAGTCTAGATAAACATGAAGTCCACAACTGAGGATGTGTCTCAAAAATCCCAAAACACATTTTTGCACAGTCTCTCCAGTGCGTCCTAGATCTTCCCCAGGGTCTCCGCCCAGTCAGATATGCCCAAAGCACCTCCATAGGGAGGCACCCAGGAATGATGCTGGAGCACAGGATGCTCTCCACTGCACATCTGTAGAAGGAGGTGAGGACTGAGCTTCCCAGCCACCTGAGGAGTAGAGTCTCTGATGAGCTTTCTTGATCAGGCTGGTGGTGTTGTTGCACCAGCTGTGGAGACCACTTCCACCACAGATCCTCCTATGTTTGGAAGTCAGTCCCAGCAGTTCTTGCTCTGATTTTATCCTCAAATGGTGTCCCTATTGCGTTTGTTGATTCCTATAAATATTTGGGTATCCTGGTCAACTCGCATCTCTCTTTTAAGCTCCACATGGAAAACCTAGTGAAGAAACTGAAAGTTAAACTGGGTTTCTTTTTCAGAAACAGATCCTGTTTAACTCTGAATTCTAGGAAACATCTTGTAACTGTGACTTTCCTTCCTTCCATTGACTACGGTGATATTATCTACATGAACGCTCCTACAAGCACCCTGCAGATGTTGGATGCTGTCCATCATGGTGCACTAAGATTCATAACTGTCTGTAACTATCATACCCACCACTGCACCCTGTATTCACTGGTTAACTGGACATCATCAACTTCACGCAGACTCTTCCACTGGTACATTTTCATCTTTAAATCACTTCTTGGTCTGTTGCCTTCATATCCTCCTACATGTCTCTGCGTGAGTGCAGCTACGGTGTGTGCTCTCAGGACATGATTACCTGCAGTGTTCCGTCAGTGAGGACTGAACTTGGAAAAAGGGCCTTCTCCTACTCTGCTCCTGCTTCCTGGGATTTTTATACAAAAAGATCTGAAGCTCTCAACCTTGACATCTCTAAATGGCTTTTAGAATCTGTTGGACTCCTGGCAAGAACCAATGCAGACATGCTCCTGTTTTTAGTTGTCTACATTTGCCTTGTAATCTATTGGTTTAACTACATTGACATCTTTTTTTAACCTGATAAAAAATATGTATGCCTCTTTTATAACTGTCTATTGTTGTCACTGTTGTCATTGTTCTTTTTGAAACCAGGTCTCTCTTGTAAATGAGTCCTCAAGGCTCAATGAGACTAACCTGCCTAAATAA
>JBBPBX010056208.1:6710-22845 GCA_038048925.1 Garcialebias charrua
CTCCAGCATGTATTGCACCTACCAAACCAGGCCTGCTGATCCCCCTGCACCTCAATGGCCAGGCCAAAGTCAGCGAGCTTCACTGCAGCGTTCTTACATTTGCTCGCGAGGAGCAGGTTCTCAGGCTGAAAAGAAGAAAACGAGGCCAAATGGTTATCTAACATTTTTAATTTCTTGTGAAGTAAAAGCTAGAAGCAGGTAGCTACGCATGCAGAGTTTGCAATGGGGTTCACTGCATTCAGCTCAGACAGCACAAGTTCAGTCCCTGAACGACTTCAGGCCTATTGCCCGGACTTCTTTAGTTATGAAGTCATTTGAAAAACTGGTTCGGAAGACCCTCTTGTCAAACGTTGAAGATCATTTGGACCCACTTCAATTTGCTTATTGTTCACATAGATGAGTGGAAGACGCAACAGGAACTCTTTTAAATAAGCTTTTAGGACACCTTGAAGGTATAAAAACCTTTGTAAGATTGCTTTTTATTGACTTTTCATCTGCTTTTAACTGTATCCAGCCCCACATTTTAGCAGAGAAATTACAATGTCTGTACCATCTTGACTTCGGCCTCATATGTTGGCTTGTGGACTTCTTAACTGTTCGGTCTCAGCGGGTGAGGGTTAATGGGGTCCTCTCTGATGTCCTTCTGTCCTCTACTGGTTCCCCTCATGTTCTTTCGTCTTTTATTTATTTTGTACACAAACGATTGTCGCAACCATTTCCCTCAGCATCACATTGTAAAGGTTGCTGATGATTCTGTCATCTTGTCCCTTCTGAGCAGTGATGACCCAGACCCCGGGCCTGTGATTGGGGACTGGGGAAATGTTTCTAAGACAAAGGAGATGATCATTGATTTCAGAAAAAATTCTTCAGTTACAGCTCCCGTGGTCATTAACGGTGAAGCTGTGGAGGTAGTGCAACAATATAAATACCTGGGAACTGTTCTTGATGATAAACGTGATGCCCTTGATGGAAGATTATTACTGTTTGAACTGACTGATTGAAAAAAGGGGTAGATACAGTACATGTATAATAAGATCTTTTTCTTCTTTCTGCTACCTTTCATTTGTTTATATTTGTACGTTATCGTTTATGGGATTGTTTTGTATTGTATTTTTTTAATGAACAAATTTATAAATAAAAATACAATAAACTGACCTTTGACCTCCATGTCAACGCACTATTTCCTTCCGTAATGTCAAGAATATCAACCATGACACTCTTTTATCTCATATTAATAATACCCTCTCCACTTTCAACTCCTCCAACCCAGATGATCAAGTCACATTATTCAACACCAGCCTCACCAACATCCTTAACTCTGTAAGTGCCCTGAAAACTCGAACGGTCTCCTTCTCCAACTCTGCACACTGATTCACTCCAGAACTCCGCTCCCTGAAAACCAAAGGTCGGCGGCTAGAGCGTCTCTATAAAAAATCCGGTCTCACAATTCACAAGGAACTTTATGCAAACCACCTCATCCATTACAAGAACAGTATTTCTCAAGCCAAATCCAGCTACTTCTCAGACATCATCAGTTCCAATGTTGGTAATTCAAAAACATTGTTCTCTCTCCTTCACCGTTCTGTCTCATCTCCTAACTCTCTACCCTCTCACATGGTTTCCACAGAATTTTGCAACTCCCTGATGTCATATTTCAATGAAAAGATTATTTCAATTCATAAACACCTTGGACCAAATACTGCCCCCAGCATCCTTGTTGAACTCCCCCCTCCCTCCCTTTCTCTGTCTTCTCCCTCCCCTCTGCTGATGACATTGCTGACATTATCAGCAAGTCCAAGTCCTCATCCTGTCAACTTGACCCATTTCCCACAGTTCTTGTTAAATCCTGTCTCCCGTCTCTGCTCCCTATCATCACTAATATCATCCACTCCTCCCTAACCTCTGGCATTGTTCCCACAGCCTTCAAATCTGCTGCCATCACCCCCATCATCAAGAAACCAGGTCTTGACTTTACCAACTTCAGTAATCTTCGTCCGATCTCCAATCTGCCCTTCATCTCCAAGATTCTTGAAAAAACTGTTGCTAGTCAACTTCACTCACACCTGTCCAACAACAACATTTATGAAGAGTTTCAATCTGGATTTCGCCCCCACCATAGCACCGAAACAGCTCTAGTAAAAATTACTAACAACCTTCTTCTTGCTGCTGACTCTGGTCTTCTGTCCATCCTCATTCTTCTTGATCTAAGTTCTGCCTTCGACACCATCTGTCATTCTATCCTCCTCAACAGACTAACCTCCATTGGCATCTCAGGTACCCCGTTAGACTGGTTCAACTCCTATCTCTCTGACCGCACTCAATTCATTCAGCTTAAATCCTTCCGCTCCCAGTCTTCCCCTGTCTCCACGGGTGTCCCCCAAGGCTCTGTCCTCGGACCCCTCCTCTTCATCATTTACCTCCTTCCTCTAGGTCACATCTTCCGCAAATACGGCGTCCATTTCCACTGTTATGCTGATGACACACAGCTCTACTTGTCATCAAAACCTAACTCCACCCACCCTCCATCCTCACCGACTGTCTCAATGAGCTAAATCACTGGTTTTCTAACAATTTCCTTCAACTAAACAGTAACAAAACAGAAATCATTCTCGTTGGTACCAAAAACTCTATTTCAAAATCAGAACATCTTCTCGTCCCCCTTAACAACTCTCTGCTATCCCCCTCCCCTCAGGTCAAGAGCCTCGGTGTCATCCTCGACACCACTCTCTCCTTCACTTCACACATCAACAATATTACTCGGTCTGCCTATTTCCACCTCCGTAATATTAACCGTCTCCGTCCTTCTCTCACACCCCGCTCCACAGCCATCCTGGTGCACAGTCTTGTGACTTCCCGTATCGATTACTGCAACTCCCTTCTCTACGGCCTCCCCAACAAATCTCTCCACAAGTTACAGATGGTCCAGAACTCAGCTGCCCGTGTCATCACTCAAACCTCCTACTATAACCACATCACTCCTGTCCTGCAGCAGCTCCACTGGCTCCCGGTTAAATCACGCATCATCTTCAAAATTCTACTTCTCACGTTCAAAGCTATCCACAACCTTGCCCCTCCTTATCTATCTGACCTCCTACAAATCTCCATCCCATCACGCTCTCTCAGATCCTCCTCTTCGCTACATCTCCATGTACCCTCTGCCCGCCTCTCCACCATGGGGAGCAGGGCCTTCACCTGCTCTGCCCCTCACCTCTGGAACGCTCTACCGCCAGACCTTCGAAACACCACCTCCCTTTCTCTGTTCAAGACAGCCCTGAAAACACATCTCTTTAGACTAGCTTATCATTAACTTTACTAAATGTATTTTTATTATTTTGCATTTTATAATCTTTATGTATTTTATATTTCAATTTGTCACTGATAATGTTTGCACTGTATTGGTTTGTTAAGTGTCCTTGGGTGTCCTGAAAGGCGCTTTTAAATAAAATGATGATGATTATTATTATTATTATTATTATTATTATTATTATTATTATTATTATTATTATTATTATTATTATGTGAATTCACTTTGTAAAAAGGCCCACCAAAGGATGTATTTTTATCAGAAGCTTTGGGGTTTTAATGTTGATTCAACTTTTATGAGAATGTTTTTTTGAGTCTATTTTAACCTTTACCTTCAACTATTGCTTTGGACTTTTGACTTGCAAGAACAAGAGCAAACTCTCAGGGATTGTCAAGATGTGCAGCAAAACTGCTGGCATAGACCTAAGGAACCTCGAAGACAAGGCAAGGTCAGTGAATAAGGCCAGGCAGATTCTGGCAAATCCTGATCACCCACTCCATGACGAGTTCAGGTTACTTCCATCGGGACGCAGGTTTCTGCAACCCAGATGTAGAACAAACAGATTGAAAAACTCATTTATCCCTGTAGCAATCAGGTTTCTCAATGCACACTAATTTTAATACTGTCTTAATGTCTTGTGTATATGTATATATGTATGTGAGTATATGTGTACAGTATGTGTGTGTATGTGTACACACCTATTGACTGTGAAGCCAATTGCCCCTCGGGGATAATAAAGATACTTTAACTTGAAATGCTTGCAAAACAACTTTTAAAAGATGCATTGATATGTAAAGACTTGGTCCATATTTTAGCAGAGTTAAACTCAGTATGTCTGCATTTCTTTTCTGCCCAAGCCTCGTGTGATGAGTGGAGGCTATAGGCTCCATGGCTGTGGCCTACATAACGCAGCTAGCCTCACTATCCTCTGTCAGAGGAGAGCTCTAATAACGGGCACATATCCCCACAGGTCTATGTTCCGCTCTCACTTTTTATCACTTTATCTCACAAAATCATTGCATCTGTAAAAGTAACTGGCAGCTTTGATGGAAAAATAAAGGCCACCAGCAAGGAACAGTAACACAAAATACCTTGCAGGGTAACTTTAATTAATGTCCAATACTCCTGATACTTGGTAGTCGCCAGGATACCTAAGATTATCTTTGCAGAACAAGTCTGTCAGTTAGTATTTAATCAAATTGATTATAAAATAATTAATCTGCCTATTTAAACGATTCCAGCTGATAAATGGACAGTTAGATTAGCTCACTAATGACAATTTGTCAACAGCAACACTTAAACTGTGCAACATTTTTTTTATATGATGTCGGAATGTAAGTTAGGTTCTTTGGTTCTGCCCGTTTACAAGTTTATGTTTATGCTTTTATAGCAGGTATGACTCGAAGAACTTTAGGTTGTCTCCAGTTTTAGTTAGTGCTTGCTGTTCTGAGTTAGAAAACAATTTGACCTTCTTAAAATTAAAATATGCCAAAACCAAGACCAATGTGGCAAACAATTAATGAAAGCTCCTGTTGAAATTTGTTAACTTTCCCATTACTCATGCTTCTATGAACAGATAAGCTAAAATCTGTCTGGGGCAATCCATACATGCCAACGAGACAAAACTAAAAGGTTCAGAGATCAATTGGTGACATTTTTAGCTCTATTGCCATTACAATAAAAATGTACTGATAAAAGCAGTAATTAGTGCCCTTGTTTTTATACTCAACTAAAATGTCACACTACCGGTAATTGTTTTACTGTAGTTGGTAGCAAAGATTTTTAGTCTTTTGAGCTAATGTGGAATATATTAGCGATTTGAACTCTATTGCAGGTGGCCTGGTCCTTGCCTAGATGGTCTAGGTCTAGATGGTATTGTTGGAGTACATTTTTGGTGACTCTGAATCAATAGTTGACCACTGCCACTGCCTGTTTCCTGCATTGGGGGGTTCTATTTATGTGCACCACACAAAAGTACAGATAAGAGCTGGTAAGCATCACTGAAACCATTTAAAACAAAATTGGATTAAACATGGCTGCACATCTTTGTTCAGTGGTAGTAAACTGCATCTGCAAAACAGATGTTCTAAAAAAAGGCATTTTGAGGAAAAAACTTCCTGGTTTGTTGCATAAACGCTCCCCAGTGATCAATGGACCAGTTGAACTGTAGGTCACTATAATCCTGGAGAAAACTTTAAGGTCAACATAAAAGTCATGTTTTTGAGGCATACAATCAATGACTTTACAGAGACGTTCTTGACCGGTCACTTCTTTGTACCGGTATACAAATACAGTACGGGGGCGAGTATGAGTTCTAGTCTATGAGTGATCTTTGACCCCCAATATTTCCAGTCCGGCAATAGATGCACACACAGATAACACATTAGCTGTAATGTGTTACTTGTGTAGCCAACATAGCAATGTTTAAAAAAGTTTTCTCTTGACTTTTAGAAACTAAAGACTGAAGATCTAATTTATCTAATACATCTTTGCACACGTCCAAATAGCTAATTAAGCAGTTTCCTAACTTGGACGTAAAGGAACAACAATGCAAGTCTAAAGTTTCTAAACTGAAAGAATGAGGACATTATATTTATAGACTACACTGCTGTCACATCCTCCACTGCACTGCAGTAGCATCAGTTTGCATTCCCTGCCTTCCTTTCATTGTTATCTGTTCTCTACTCATTTTAGAAAGTCCAAGGAGCAATATGTACTTAAGGCAGAGATCATTAAAGGTGTACATTTTCCTGCTTTGGAGCACAAAAGGAAAAGGCGAAGTGTAAGAAAGCCTCAAAAATAGTAATCCCAAAGCTCAGTGTCTCACGTTCTCCTGGCTCAAACGCTTGGTTGAGCCTTTTTTCCTTTAGTAAACCCGAGTTAAAACCTGCCAACACTGCAGCAGGAAGATAATCCGTGAAAATAAATGTGGGTGGAATTCACAATGAACCAACCACTTCAATCAAAAAGGTGCATGCATGCGACAATACAACCAGGACACACATTCTAAACGTTAAGCAACAAACAACACTGTTGGTTAACACAAGTGCACCTTCATTTTTTTTTAAGGAAAATACAGTTCAGCATAAGCTCTGCATACTGATGACTAGCAGCTGATTTGGTTGAGGAGGGCGGAGAGGGACGGTTACAAATTATATAAAAAGCTTAATTTGAGAGCAGGTCGTGAGCGGGTGTCTGAAATGGAATGATTCCCAGTCCCTGAACTGTATTTTCCTTTCCATTTATTGATCTGTAAAAACTCTGGACGTGCTGCAGCGTTTGTTTTCAGAAAAAAGTAGCTGGGATGCAGTGCTACATTAAAAAGGCACTTTGTTTTGAAAAGACAGCCGCAGTGCAGAATGAGAAAACAGCTGCATTTACTTCAGACTTACAAAAACAGTGCTAAAGTCACAATTCACCTTTATCACACCTGAATTAAACATATATTTTACATCTAAAAAAAAACATTATCTGAGCAACAGTTGCATTTAATTTGTTAGAGGGAAAACACTATAGGACAGTTTGTACACCAAGACTGTTTCTGTTGATACAAAGACGAAACCTCTCTGTTAGCATCCCACTTGCCATATCCTTAGTCCTAATTTGAGGGATGGTGTCAGTTGGGGCGTCCTCAGTCATCACACTATGACCTATTGCACGAAATGCTCTCCAGTGCGTGGGCATGAAACAAGATAGGTGTGTGAGCTAAATAAAGACTTTGACACAACAGCTCTGATAAACACAACGTGCCTTTTCCGGAATGCTGGGACTGACATTTGCATAGAGGTCTACATGACAAAGTGCATCATGCAAAACAAGACGCGACACACAGGCATACACAAATACCAGCAGGTACAACACGAGGCAGCTTAAACAGGTTGATTTATAGCTCCTTTGACATAGTTTCACATACAGATCTTATTGAAGAAGTTGATATAGAAAACTAAAAGGCATCTTGAGCTCAACAAAACCTGTCAAGTGCACTGAGGGCCGTGTGGACGAAATGACACATTATCCTCAGTAAAACATCTTTAAATTTGCCATTGGCTCTTGGTTTGTAAACCTAAAAATAAAAGCATACTTTAAAAGCAATAAAACCAAGGTCATCTTTTACAAATGAGAACGAGCCGTCATGTTCGGGTCATCTGCTCATCTATAAACCACACAGGGTTATCTGATAATCAATAGACAGCATTTCTCTCTGTCGAGTAAATGAAACCAGAGCTAAGATTTAGTGGCCCCTTGGCTGATATTAAACTGAACAGCTGTGCAGCGACAGAAATCCTGTTACAAAAAGGTTACATAGCAGATGGATTGGCCAGTTAGAATGACCTGCATTGCATGCTTGGAATTGTTGAATGCTTGAAATCTTTATATGCTTAGAATGATGTTGCACAAGAAGGTGGCTTTAAAGAGCTGAAGGTTTGAAATGGCAGAAGAACACTGGAGTAATGTCTGATGCGACTGCTTTACCTTTAAGTTTTTACCTGAACCCTGATGCCTTTCTGTCTATATAACCTATTGCAATACCCCTGTAGTGTAAAAATACGGTATAATTTTAAGCAGAACTCAGAAGGAATGAGGATTTCCACAGATCTTGATAACTCATTGCAAGCGACGTCCACGGTTTCTTTTTTAACAGAACAGAAACCCACTGGATCCAGAAACAACACGAGCACAAACTCCAGTTACACAAATACACAACTCTGACGGGACAGCAAAGCGGTTCTCATCACTCACCTTCAGGTCCCGGTGCACCACGCCCATTTGATGGCAGTGAAGCACTGCCTCCAGGATCTGCTGGATGCAATGACTGCATGCAAACACCAAGGGGAGGGGGGCGCATGTTAGTCTTAGCAGCGCTACAAACCCGTGCACAAGGCCAAGGGAGAGCAGAAAGGGATGGGAAAATAGGTGGTGGGGAAGATATGGGGGATAATTCAAGAACTCTTCTGTTGCAAAGTGTCTAATATGCCAATGGTTAGAATAAGTCCAGGATTTTTTAAATTTATTTTAATGTTTATTAAAATAATTTTCCAAGAGTTCTGTTATCTTAACAGTCTACTTTTTTGTGAACATCTCAAGTATGATTTTGTACATCACGTGAAGTTGCGATGTTATTTATAAGGTTTTGGTAGATGGATGTGTTGGGTTGGAAGTGCACAGGTGCGCTGCAACAGAAGACTCCTTTACACTCATCAACCATAATCTACAACAATTGACTATCAGCTATAATATATATTTTAAAAGAAGTAGACTCTTGTATTTGACAAACTCATTTTTATTTTTTATTTTGGGGGGGCTGCAGGTACCCTGCTGCCAGTCATGTTTTAACCAGCAGGCCTTGGATGGTGAAAGGGGCATGTGAGAATATGGTTAGCCACAGGGGGAACAGAAAGCGTTAAGTGAAAGACCGAGTCATTACACAATCAATAACGTTTGAAATATGTCTGTGGTGGGCTCTGCTGGTACAATTACACAACCTGGTGTTTGGAAACCACCAGAAACTACAACCAAAACCCCAAAAGCCAAAAACTGAGAGGAACTGAAAGGTAATCAAGATGTAATGCGGACTAGACAATATACAAAAGGGTTAACTATATATGTATGTATGTATTAGATATATATGATGAGATAGATGATAAATAAAAATGTGTAGAGCCATGTTTATTGTCTGGGTCCAGCTGTGGGATGAGGAGCTACACTTACAAACACTCAAATAACCACAAGTGAACACGCATATGAACAGCTGAATGTGTTTTTGTGTGACAATACCATGACCATGTATGCGTGCTTCCTGCGCACTGACATTAGTTTGTTTACTTTTTGTTTAATTGATTAAATTTAACTTTTTTTATAGCCACAATCAGATAAGCTTTACTCAGTAATGCCAGAGATTTAGATGTTTGTTGCTTGAGTTTTTGTACATGAAGGTTTTTCTGTGGTGACAGTTTCTTTGTTTGTAAAGTCTTAAAACAGCCATTACTCACTCAGTATGTGTCAAATAAAACTATTGTGACATGCACTTTAATGTTAGGAGCTGACAAACAACGCTGCATGTAAAAATGTTTCTTGAGGGGATAAACACCAGAATTTGTCAGCCTGTGCTACACAGACCAACATGACATTTAATGAGAAACTGAGCCAGGAACTTACACAGATGAATAAAGTGAAGCCTGCAGACTTATTCCAGAGCCCAGGACTGGTTTATTTGAAACATGTTTATGATTGCTTGTGGGTTTGACTTGATGAACATCCAGTTTGGATTAAAATTTGTCAAATAAACCAGTCCTGTGCTGAGGAAAAGGAGTGCAGGATTTAATTCAATCATTCTTCTTGAACCAAACACTACCATAAAATATGGTGTGATTGTAGATTTCATAAAACATTTGCTTTCAGTCTTCAAATGTAATGCATCTAATCATATATAGTGTTGCACTGTGGAAACTGATGGTTTGCTATCATTTCAAAATGTCTAATTTATCACAAGCAGTTCTTCTAAATTGAGAATATTCACCCTTTATGTTTGTGCATTATCACTGAGTGTGTCAAAGTTCACCAGCAGTTTTTGTCACAACTTGTCTGTTTGTTACCAGATAAATCTCATAAGATTTTTCACATATCGTTAAGTTCTGCAGTAAACTTCCACTTCTGTCATTATATCTCTACTTTTTATCAAACAAAAACAATTAATCAACAAATACTACCTAATAAACATCCTAATGTAATCATTTGAGGGAAACTATGAAACACAGTTCAATAAAACATGTGTGGTCAGTTTGTATGAAGGCTGCACAGAAGTCTGTTGGTCAGCCCCCCCACCATCACAGACATCTACACCTCCAGATGCAGGAAGAGGGCCACCTGCATCATGAAGGACCCCACTCACCCAGCACACACTTTTTGCCCTGCTCCCCTCAGACAGGAGGTTGAGGAGCATTAAGTGTAGAACCACTAAACTGAGGAACAGCTGTTAAGACTCGTAAATCCCCAGGATAATCACTAATGCCACTTTGTTGATATGTGCTGCTGATTATCCATGTTGCTGATCTCATGCTGCTGATTTATTTCAAGCTGCCGTGTTCATTCGTGCTCATCTGCTCACACAGACTCATGTTTGTGCTGCTGTTGTTAAGAGTATTGTTTTGTACTATTAGTGTTTAGTTTATTCTTAGTTTATAGCGTATTTCTTAGTTCATATCTTAGATCTCATTACTGCTTATCTTTACAATTTATACTTTTGTTGGATGTAACTGGGACCTTGTGTACAGTTTTGTTCCACCACATGTACCACAGGTGGTGTGAGTGACAATAAAGAAACCTTGACCTTTGTGAGACTATTACCTGAGAAAAACATGAGGAGAGACTCAAAACACACATAGGAGAGTGGAAGATGGACTGGTCTGAGTATAAAGTTCAGGGCTATAAATTAAGAGTCTTGTATCATTTCCAAAGGTCTCCCATTGAATAAATACTGGGAAGGTCACATCTACTCTGTACTGGTGTGTGTGTTCTGGGCAATCACTTAAGGACAAGGTGGTTGCAAATTTACCATATTTTAGCTATTATACAAAAACTTCTGTGTTTGTCTATTTTCTATGCACACTTTGTACAGTTTTGCATAGTTTTTGTCTACTTATAAAAAATTACTAAGCAACGTTTTTTTGTTCTGTTGAAACTCACGAGTTAACCCACTTTACAGTATTCTTCAAAGACTAAGTGGATAACTAGGTCGGCATATTGTTGCCATAAATGCACCGCAGGACCTAAAATAACCTGCTCTTTTTCTTCACTGCTGAACTGGATAGACGGGAATACAATGAGAGCATAAAGGCACGATAAAACGAGCGTTTAGCTTGGTTGGAAAATTGTAAACTTTAATCACTGATAGAAATGCGAGTTACGTGTTCTTCTTGTCCATCTGCAAAATGTGTGTGAAAAGTGCAAAAAATGTGCCTTCTATAAAGATGTTCGTTAAAACAAATGAAAAATATTTAAGGCCTCAAACTCTAGCCTCTCAATATACCAATTATTTTTACGATAATTATTCTTCAGTCATAATCAACACAGCGGAGCGCAGTTAGTGATCTCACCCTGGAGACACAAAAGAAGTACCATTTCCTGGAACTCCTTTTCAGAATGTATATTAAACATCTTGTCCTTTATTAATCCAAAACCCTTGAGCGTTAATAATCAGCACGATGGTAAGAAAGCTTAAATAATATCTTACTGGGCTGCGATTGATGGAAACAAGTTGGCGAACGATATTGGCAAGGGAGTATTGCAACGTTTGTGGTTCTCCGTTAATTCATGAGTCACTGAGGTGCAAAGGTCTTAAGATTACTTTAATACGTTTTTGTCAGTATTGTACTTTGTACGTCTCTTGATTGCTTTTACTGCTGTTTTACAAACCGGATTCCCAAAAAGTTGGGACACTAAACAAATTGTGAATAAAAACTGAATGCAATGATGTGGAGATGGCAAGTGTCAATATTTTATTCGTAAAAGAACATAGATGACAGATCAAAAGTTTAATCTGAGTAAATGTAACATTTTAAAGGAAAAATATGTTGATTCAAAATTTCACAGTGTCAACAAATCCCAAAAAAGTTGGGACAAGTAGCAATAAGTGGCTGGAAAAAGGAAATTGAGCATATAACGAACAGCTGGAAGACCAATTAACACTAATTAGGTCAATTGACAACATGATTGGGTATAAAAAGAGCTTCTCAGAGTGTCAGTGTCTCTCAGAAGCCAAGATGGTAAGAGGATCACCAATTCCACCATTGTTGCACAGAAAGATAGTGCAGCAATACCAGAATGGTGTTACCCAGTGTAAAATAGCAAAGACTTTTAAGTTATCATCATCAACCGTGCATAACATCATCAAAAGATTCAGAGAATCTGGAACAATCGCTGTGCGTAAGGGTCAAGGCCGTAAAACTCTACTGGATGCTCGTGATCTCCGGGCCCTTAAACGTCACTGCACCTCAAACAGGAATGCCACTGTCAAGGAAATAACAGAATGGGCTCAGGAATACTTCCAGAAAGCATTGTCAGTGAACACAATCCACCGTGCCATCCGCCGTTGCCAGCTGAAACTCTACAGTGCAAAGAGGAAGCCATTTCTAAGCAAGCTCCACAAGCTCAGACGTTTGCACTGGGCCAGGGGTCATTTAAAATGGAGTGTGGCAAAATGGAAGACTGTTCTGTGGTCAGATGAGTCACGATTTGAAGTTCTTTATGGAACACTGGGACGCCATGTCATCCGGACCAGAGAGGACAAGGATAGCCCAAGTTGTTATCAACGCTCCGTTCAGAAGCCTGCATCACTGATGGTATGGGGTTGCATGAGCGCTTGTGGCATGGGCAGCTTGCATGTCTGGAAAGGCACCATTAATGCAGAGAACTATGTTCAGGTTCTAGAACAACATATGCTCCCATCTAGACGTCATCTCTTTCAGGGAAGACCCTGCATTTTTCAACAAGATAATGCCAGACCACATTCTGCAGCAATCACAACATCATGGCTACGTAGGAGAAGGATCCGGTACTGAAATGTCCAGCCTGCAGTCCAGATCTTTCACCTATAGAGAACATTTGGTGCATCATAAAGAGGAAGGTGCAACAAAGAAGGCCCAAGACGATTGAACAGTTAGAGGCCTGTATTAGACATGAATGGGAGAGCATTCCTATTTCTAAACTTGAGAAACTGGTCTCCTCTGTCCCCAGACGTCTGTTGAGTGTTGTAAGAAGAAGGGGGGATGCCACACAGTGGTAAAAATGGACTTGTCCCAACTTTTTTGGGATTTGTTGATGCCATGAAATTTTGAAACAACATATTTTTCCCTTAAAATGATACATTCTCTCAGTTTAAACTTTTGATCTGTGATTTGTGTTCTATTCTGAATAAAATATTAGATGTTGGCACCTCCACATCATTGCATTCAGTTTTTATTCACAACTTGTTTAGTGCCCCAACTTTTTTGGAATCCGGTTAGTAATAAAAAAGGCAACGAATTGTAATCAAAGTTGCAGAAATTCTAGATTTTCTGAATTTTCCTATACAACAAACAGACGTTAAAAAAAACTGTCTAGCAGCAGAGTTTGATGCACTCTTCAACAAAACCTCTGATAATCCACTTGACATGTACAAACCAAATATGACAACCTGCTTGTAGTGGAAATATCTCTCACCTCCTGTAACCTTTAGTAATGGGTTAATGGGAGATAATGAATGGATAGTTAAACTAATGATCACAGCATTCAACAGTTTGTTGCACCTGTAATTTATGAGAACTAAATCAATGCTACAGTACTAAACATGAAGAACTTTTGTGCTCTGCATACATCACTAAAGCATTTAAAACGTTTGATGCTTGATTTGAAGATATTACACCAAAGACTGACTCGGTTTTACTTTGTATGAACGCAAATGTACATTGAAAATGGAGGAAAAGTGAAGTATTTAGGTGGTTTATGTCTAAAATCGCTGGTTTAAGAATATTCAAAGAAAGTTTCTGGATTAATGGTGCAGTAAAAACATCACACTTTCATGTGAAAGTGACGAGGCTTTTTTCTAAAACTGATAGATTAATCTGTAAATTTTGACTTTAAGGGGATCACGTAGCACTAAGGATGCAAGAAGCATCAGTATAAACAAAATGTCAACTCAACAACTCGTTTTTTTATCTCAAATCTCAGTCTTTTTATATTATGGTTGGTATATTGGTACATAATTTAAACTAAGAGCATACATGTATATTAGTTGAGGGAAGGATTTCTTATTTTTTAATAATCTTTGTCAAAGCTCTGTTCTCAGATACACAACTTCTTGTACAAATGCTCCAGTCTGCACTTTGAGCACTTTAATAATAATAATAATAATAATTAATTCAATTTATAACGCACTTTTCATTACTGAAAATCTCAAAGTGCTACACATATATTGAATGTTACACACATTCATAAACCGGTGGCGGCAGACTACCATGCAAGGTGCTTTCCAGACCTACCGGGAGCAACTCGGGGTTAAGTGTCTTGCCCAAGGACAACGACACATGGTGCGGGTCCCGGGAGTCGAACCACCAACTTTCCGATCGGGAGACGACTGCCCTTACCACTACGCCACGGCCGCCCACTTTGCACTCTGGCTGCTCCTTTTGTCAAGGGTCGCCACACCAAACTAACTTGCACAAACACTTGGTAAGTGTTTTTACACTGAACACCCTTCCTGACACAACCACAGACCACCGAGCTACCACAGCCCTCTGTGTGGAGCAGAGAGCTGCCATGTAGGGCACCCGGGGGAGTATATGGGCAGTTTAAAAGCCTTGTTGTCATTCCAGGGGTTCGAACTGGCAACCTTCTGCTTGCCTTCTCTAACCTCTGTGCCACCACTCGCCCTCACCCTGCAAAAATATCCCCGGACCTCTGATGTCATTACATTCTTGTAGTTGTGCTTGATCTGATTTAAAGCATGCCCTTCAGATGACCTTCATAGGATTAAAGGTTAATTAGCTTCGACATGGATCATCCAAAAAGTACATATTTTAACCGAAAAGGCTAATTTAGAAGCTAATCACTCTGTGATTAACAGGTGATTTTTTAAAAAATTGTTAAATATAAGAATACGTATTTGCAATAGAGTTTTTTTAACGTCAATGACAGCCTGTATGTTTGTATAAATATCTGAGATGACTTTTTGTGTTTTCATTTTCATGCAGTGGTAAAACTGCA
This sequence comes from Garcialebias charrua, assembly GCA_038048925.1. Lineage (NCBI taxonomy): Eukaryota > Metazoa > Chordata > Actinopteri > Cyprinodontiformes > Rivulidae > Garcialebias > Garcialebias charrua. The sequence continues at coordinate 21,754 of JBBPBX010056208.1, forward strand.
AACCAGCAACTGCATTTTAACTAAAATGTGTTATTAAAGTTGCCTGAGACAACGATCAATGTGATAAAATTGAGTTAAAGTAGAGCTGGTTTGTGTCCAAGCAGAAGCTTTTCTATGATGCTTTGAAGGAATACAAAATAATATTTACCTGTCAAAACAAAAACTTTGGCTTTTTATAAAAAATGTAGTTTTTTTATATATATAATATGGAAAAACTTGCCGTTGAATGTCTTAACAACAGAAGAATCAATAAACAAAAAGAAAGAGGAGAAAAAATAATAATTAAAGCCCAAAGTAAATAAGAGCTGTGGCTAAACTGATGTTTGTATTGACATTTGTGAACACTAGATATTTATTAGATATGTGCAGGTGTGTGCATGCTCATTCGTTCCCTGATATGCGAGCTTTCAGTCAGTGCAACAGGAGCTTTTGTGGTCGTTTGTGAAACAAATGTTAAAAGAGCAACTGGGAGGTCATAAAAACTGGAAAGGTGGGTTAGACGAGCCAGAATCCCCCCAAAAAAGAAACCAAATTAAAAAAATCAATCAAAAATAAAACATTGTACCACGACATAATTCGGACAGACCAGTGACGTACAGGATCGACACAAACGGACGAGGTCGAGAAGGAAGGACGGGGCAGGGAGGGAGGAAAGGAAGCAAGCAAAGGGTTTAGTAAAGGGAAGGGTAAGACGGTGAGGGATGCAGATGCTCCTCTACACATACTAACCTTCAGGTCCCTGTGCACTATGTCATGTTGGTGAATGTGATGGACACTTTCTAGAATCTGATGGATACAGTGACTGTGAAGACAAAACAGAGATAGGAGGGGTGGTGGGGTGAAGGAGGGATGAGGATAGATGAGCCACAGCGATCCACGGGGAGGGACGAAGGTAGCAAAATGAAACGGAGGAGTGAGGAAGAACGAAGACACCAGATGAATGTGACGGAGAGGGTCAATAAGCCCACATTTTGGATGATGATGGATTGGAGGAGGGACAGAGGATGTAACAGGTGAAGGGGAAAAAAGAGAACAGAATGAGGATGCAGACACAGATTTTGGAAAGGGAGGCAGGTGGAAGAGACAAAAAAA
>JBBPBX010056209.1:9698-22845 GCA_038048925.1 Garcialebias charrua
AGTACTCACTCAGCTCGGTAGCGTTGGTTTACTTCTGACACCAATGTAATGACGCCAACACTGCAGACGGAGTCCAGCCAAACGGGGTTTATTCAGAAACAGGGACGAGCTGCTATTACCGAGGCTACAGCTCACGCCTTAACAGAAAACGCGGTACACACGCGAGCGAACACACTGCTAGCTGCCTGCTAACCACAACACACACACACAGAGACGCTTCTTCTTCGTCCCTCTTTTCCCGGTCCCTCCTCCCTGCTCCTACCCCCACGACCAGTCCAACACATGAGGGCGGGGGACAACAGAATCACAACAGCTCAACAGAACACAGTACATGTATAACTGAACAAATACACAGAAATACTTGGACCCAAAGCAGAACCAAACACAGGGTCGTTACAATATTTTTCAGGCTATCCAGACTCGTTTTGCCGGTATGCTGGACAACAAGCCCTACTTGCAGCTGTCAGTTGTCCTAATTTCAAACTCCGATGGCTAAGAGACGCAGATAGGAGGGAGAGAGTAAAAGAGCTTCTGATAGCGGCGTGCCGCACAACTGCTTCTGAAACTGCACCTCAGAGTCCCATCACAACTGCTTCTGAAACTGCACCTCAGAGTCCCATCACAACTGCTAGCCAAGGTGTAATGGACTTTTTCACTTTTGAGACACAGCCAGACGAGACCTACTCTGCAGAACAGGAAGTCATGGAATACCTGAGGTCAGCATATGATCTTCAAATTCTGCATAAATTTTCAAACATTAAGAAAATTTTCTTGAAGTATAACACTCCAACACCTTCAAGTGCTCCTGTGGAACGTCTTTTTAGTCTGGGAGGTCTCGTGCTCACACCTAGAAGAAATAGACTTTCGGATAGGAGGTTTGAACAGCTTTTGTTAATGAGGTACAACCACTGGTTTACTGACCCAACTCCACTGTTTCACTCATGAATCTGCGCCTGCATCCAGCCCCTCCTCCTCTCCCTCACTGAATACAAACCCTTCACCCGCTCCTGCACCCCCCCCCACCTCCTGCTGTGTAAAAACTGCCGTTGATGGCAGCTTTAAGGGTGATTGACGTTGACGATGCTGACATGATGAATTCATGTGTAAATGACTGGGTGGCCCTGGCAGCTACAAACGAGATGTTTAAGTGCACAACTGTGTTTTTGGTTTTATTATGAAGGAAAAAATCATTTATTTTGAGATATTTCTTTTGCACAGTTACAGCTGTTTGTTAATAAAGGTCCCTGTGCTATGTGTGTGAGAACTGGGGCTTTGATTCAGAAATATATTTTTGTTATTACTTTATGGATATGTTTTCTGTTGAAATTTTAAGTGCACAGCTGTGTTTTTGGTTTTATTATGAAGGAAAAAAACATTTATTTTGAGATATTTCTTTTGCACAGTTACAGCTGTTTGGGTCCCTGTGCTGAGAACTGGGGCTTTGATTCAGAAATACATTTTTCAGAGTATTTCTTAATTCATATCTTAGAGTGTATTACTGTTTTTCTTTTACAATTTATATGTTTGTTTGGATGTAACTAAGACCCATGTGTACACAATTTCATAAAATTAAAATAAAACACTGATTTTGACATTGAAAGACTGTCTTTATTATATTATTTATTTTAAAACGTGTTTACAGAAAGACTTTTTTGTAAAAAATATTAGTTGTTTAGTGAAGTCAAGAAAGACACTATTTTTTATATGAAGAAAGTATTCCTTTATTCATTCAATCTTCATTTATGATATTGAAATCAAGAAATATTTCCTTATTTTTTATAAAAAGTATTTATGTTTAATGAAGTCAAGAAAGACCATTTTGTTTTTGAATATTTTTATTAGTAATTATTTTATTAATACATTTACGTTTTTTATGTATTGTGACAGAGGGCTCTTGGCAGCAGCAGCTGAAAGTAACGAATAAAGTAACTTAGTAATCTAACTTAGATACTTTCCAAATCAAGTAATCAGTAACTTAACTAAGTTACTTTTCCCAAAGACTAATCAGTAACTTAACTAAGTTACTTTTTCAATGTAACTATGCCATCACTGTCACAGTAGGTGCTTTCATGTCCGCAGCAGACGGGCGCAACCCCCCCACCCCCCGCAAGTTTTACGGAGTGTTTGCAAAAATTAATGATTTTTGAGGCCCTTTATACAGGTAAACGTCCGAAGAGGTTGACATGTATGCATCAACAACATATATTGTGTAGGAGAACTAACACACTTTTCGATTATGAACACCAAATGATCTGCAGACAATATGTGACGTAGCACGAGAAAAGTAGGAACAAGTCGGCACACTCTGAGAAAAAAATCAATAAACCTTTAAGTTCTGAGAAATTTGTGAAAATCGTTTTTTTGCTAAATATCCTAGTTGAAGTTGTGAAGAAACCATCCCATGCTTTAAAAAACACTTTAGAAGTGCTTAAACTGATTAACTTTGTGTTAGAAATCAGTTTGTTTTCAGAGTAAAAACAAGACGCAGGGATTTGCGTACTGGGGGCGGGGACACTCACAGCTGATTAACATGCGGACTTGTTTGGCTGGTATCGGAGGCTTTGTTATTGGTTTCGGCCAATAATGTGCAGCTTTGAAAGAAACACATGGCTACTTAACATCTATAGATTGCCCAGTGAAAAGAAAAGGCGTTTTGCAGGAATACTTTCAGTTTCTGATGGGGTGAAGACCTTTTTTTCTTTTTTTTTTTAGAAAACCAAACACCACACTAAATAATAGTTGGTGTTTTATTCAAGGATTGTAACGTAACATGGTGAATTTGGTCCAAGCTGTCAGAGCTGTCAGCTGTTTTTCCAACAGACCCGAGAAAAAAAAAGAAGCTTTTACTACGTTCGACAAGCAAATCAGTTTCCATCCATCCATAAATACATAATACATCCATCCACTATCTTTATTTCATTAGACAAAGCAGACACGCGTAATCACCGCGCATTGCGTAATCACGCATGTTGGATTGGCTTAGGTTTTGCAAATCGCAGCAATGAAACTAAAATTTAAAGCACGATAATGGTGCACCAATTATGCAGGTTCAACTGGCCGTTTGAAAATGTAAAATGTACAGTTAAGATTGGATGGATCAGCAGTTCACGCTGCTGTCAGTTGGCTGTCATCAGGAAATAACAAAAGAGCTGAATCGAGCTGACACAATGCTGCTACTGATACATATATATATATATACAGAGGTGGGTAGAGTATTCAAAACTTTTACTCAAGTAAAAGTATTGTTACTTGAACCAAGTATTACTCAAGTAAAAGTAGTGAGTAGGCATCCAAAAATGTACTTGAATAAAAGTAATAAAGTACTTTGATTATAACCTACTCAAGTAGTGAGTAACTGCGGGGTACCATCTCGTGTCAATAAATTATAACATGCAAATGGATTTACAAGGAAACATAACTTTTAATGAGAGTGAACATTGTTATAGATAAAAACACAAAGGCAATACCAGCCAAAAGGATTTAGTAATAAACCACTTATCTTTTACATTGTTATAAATTTAAAAAAGACACAAAGGCAACTGTAGCCATAATAATTCAGCTAAATAATAATAAACTTGGCTTTTTGCAAAACTTTGTTTCTACCAGCAAATGTTAGAATTCATTTTCTTACATTTTGACATCCTATAAACAGCACTAACTGTTTAAGCGATTTAACAAAAAAGAGAAATAAAAAAACTGTTCACCTAACTATCAAACTACAAAGAAACATATATACAGTAATAGTATTTCATTTATATTTTTGCAATAGTCCAGTTTTGATCATGTAATCATCGTTTTTGCATTTTTTACTTCAGTCTCCAAACCATTCCATCAAGCAAAGGACTGTGTATTCTTGAACTTAGAACAATAGACAACATAAACTCAGTGAAACATTATTCAATAATGTGACTGTTGAGCTTGAAGAGTAGCTGGCTCTCAAGGTTTTTGCAGTGAAGCTGTGATCTCTTATGCTGTGGTCACACCGAACAGCTTTTCAACCTCCAAAAAGCTCGTCACGCACGCAAGTGGACGCACTTGTGAATGCAGCGTGTCCAGCCCTGAACGCCAGAACGCGAAACAGTTGCTGGGTGTGTGGGAGGAGCTTACCGGTATACAGAGTCCTGCGCACAGACTCCTGCGCACTCCGCCAGGCGAGGAGCTTTTTATTTCCGTCTCTGTAGAGCAGACTTGACTGGTCGTGAAGGAATTGTCGCAAACACACAGCTACAATGAGTTTCTCTTCCATAGTACACGACCTCGCGGGTCTTTTCTGTGTCCCACAAACAATACGTCACATAGTGCGCGCGCACCCTCGTTTCCGCGTCACATAGGGACTCTCCCCCTCTTCTCCTCCCGACTCCCTGATTGGTTGACACACCAACCAATCAGGTAGAATTGAGCGGCATTTGAAAGTTTCCCAGACAGCAAAAGTTATGTGGGCCGGATCTGGGCCAAATGTATGAAAACATTTGGCCCGCATTTGTAAAATGGATCCGGCCCGGTGTCTTTTTGTCCAACGGGCCAAAACTGGCCCGGATGTGGATTGCGGATCTGGATTGGATCTGGGCCGGAGGTGGGCCAGAAGTGCTACAAAACTACTGCATTCGGCCCAAATGTGGCCCAGATACGGAATCCTTGTTTAGTTTTTAGGCAAATTTGGCCCAGATGCGGCCCAGATGCGGCATCCTCATTTCATTTTTAGGCGGATTTGGCCCAGGTCCGGCCCAGTAGAGTAAGTCGAATCTCAAAACGCGGCCCAGATCTGGTTCAAACCCGCAATACAGATATGTACAACAGGTCTAAATAGAGCACACACAAAATATCCACATAAGTTGTTGCTTAAAAACTGTTTATTCATGAGCAAAACAAATTCAAAAATGTTAAAAAGTTAAAATTGATAACAATGATAACATAACAACCTTAATAATAAAAGAAACTACAATTACCAGAGGTATGCATCATAAATACCATGATCTGCTTCTGTATGACAGTTTCAGTGTCTTTCAGTCATTTTAAGAGTCAGTCACAGCAGAGGAAAGCGACGTCCTCACTCATCTGTGATGAATCTCCAAATGCAGGACTGTCTGTGGCAGAGATTCACCTTAGCACTTTGTGGAAGATGTGAGGTTTCAAAGTCAACTTTTATTGTCAGAACTGCAATATGTACAGGACATAAACAGGATTGAAATTGCATTTCTCTCTCAGTCCCTCGGTGCAAAAGTAACCATTTAAACACTAAAACACTAAAACATTTAATAAACATAAGCATAAAATAGTAAAAGTGTAACACTGTCCTGACAGTTACACCAACACTAAAACACTAAACATTTAATGACATAAGCATAAAATGAAATGATAAAAGTGTAATACTGTCCTGAGTTATTGCATAGTAGTATAAAAAGTATATAAAGTGTATCTATAAAATAAACTGAAGGTTCTAGCATTGACATTTGCAAAGAGTGGCAAAGCAGCATATGAGTTAATGTACACAGTATATGTATGAGGTAGTTGATGTTGGTATAGAGGCAAAGTGGCATATGCAGTAAGGCACATTGGGCATCCTTAAATAAGGCTAGTCAGAGAATACTGTATATGTATCAGCAGTAGTGTAGATATAAAAGTAGTGTAAATGTAAACAGTAGTAATAAATGTAAACAGTATTAATGTAAACAGTGAATATAAACAGTAGTATGACTATAGGCAGTAATGTAATACAAACAGTGCAAATATGAGAAGTAGTGCAAACTGAATGAGCACATGACTGAGAGTTTAGTGAATAACCCGTTTGATGACACAGGGACCAGTGTTAAAATCTTTGTGTTGTGTGGTAATGTGTGAGAAAGTTTTTTGTGTTAAGGCAGTTCAAATGGGAGGGGAGGCAGAGCAGGCAGAGTGTTTAGCATCCTTACTGCCTGATGAACAGAGCTGTCTCTCAGTCTGCTGGTTCGAGCCTGGAGACTCCTCAGTCTCCTCCCTGAAGGCAACAGTCTAAAGCAGCTGTGTAGTGGGTGTGTGGGATCACCTGCCATGCAGTGGGCTTTCCGAGTGAGGCGTTTGCTGTGTAAGTCCTGCAGTGAGGGGAAGGAGGTGCCGACGATCTTCTCAGCTGCTCTCATGATGCGCTGGAGGCTCTTGCGGCAGGATGCAGTACATGCACCAAACCACACAGTGATGCAGCTGGTCAGGACACTTTCTATGGCACCTCTGTAGAAGGTGCACATGATGGGGGTTGAAGCTCCAGCCCTTTTCAGCTTGTGGAGAAAGTAGAGACGCTGGTGAGCCTTCTTGGCCAGTGCTGCAGTGTTCCTGCTCCAGGACAGGTCCTTTGAGACGTGCACTCCCAGGAACTTGGTGCTGTCCACTCTCTCCACTGCGGTGCTGTTGATGGTCAGAGGGGCATGTTGGGCATCCCTCTTCCTGAAGTCCACGACAATCTCCTTTGTCTTCTCCACGTTGAGTGAGATTGTTGTGTCCGTACCACAAGGCCAAGCGGCTCACCTCGTTCCTGTAGTCCGTCTCATCGTTGTTGCTGATGAGACCCACCACTGTTGTGTCGTCCGCAAACTTGATGAAGTGGTTGGAGCTGTATGATGGTGTGCAGTCGTGTGTTAGCAGGGTGAATAGAAGGGGGCTCAGTACACATCCTTGTGGGGTCCTCATTGCTAGCAACATTAGCATTTGGAGGTCAGACAGGAGCCTAAGAAAAGCACAAAGAAAAACAAGATTATAACCAGGCAATACCAAAAAACAATATAATAAAACAAAACAGCCAGCCACTAGGGAGCACAAGCCATTGTATCTCTTGTGCCGGTCCCAAGCCCGGGTAAATGGTGAGGGTTGTGTCAGGAATGGCATCCGATGTAAAACACTTGCCAAAACCATAATGCGAGTTCATCAAAGTGAAACCATACCAGATCGGTCGAGGCCCGGGTTAACAACGTCCGCCACCGGTGCTGTTGACAAACAGGGTGCCGGCGGAAATTGTACTACTGTTAGTCGAAGACGCAGAGGAGGAAAACGTGTCAGGAGACAGAGGGAGAGGAGGAAAGTGAAGAATGTAGGACTGAGGGTTGCAACTCTAAATGTGGGGACAATGACAGGCAAAGGTAGAGAGCTGGCTGACATGATGCAGAGAAGAAAGGTAGATGCTTTATGTGTCCAAGAGACCAAGTGGAAGGGCAGCAAGGCTCACAGTATTGGAGCAGGGTTTAAACTGTTTTACCATGGTGTGGATAGAAAGAGAAATGGAGTAGGGGTGGTCCTGAAGGAGGAGTTGGCAAAGAATGTAGTAGAGGTGAAGAGAGTGTCAGATAGGGTGATGTGTCTAAAGGTAGAAGTAGAAGGTCTGATGCTAAACATAGTAAGTGGTTATGCTCCACAGGTTGGATGTGATGGGGAGGAGAAAGATAAATTTTGGAAAGATTTGGATGAAGTGATAGAGAGTATTCCCAGGGAGGAAAGAGTGGTGATTGGAGCAGACCTGAATGGACATGTTGGTGAAGGAAACAGAGGGGATGAGGAAGTGATGGGTAGGTTTGGTGTCAAGGAAAGAAACCAGGAAGGACAGATGGTGGTGGATTTTGCCAAGAGAATGGAAATGGCTATAGTCAATACCTATTTCCAAAAGAGGGAGGAACATAGAGTGACCTATAAGAGTGGAGGAAGGAGTACACAGGTCGATTACATTCTGTGTAGAAGAGGAAACCTGAGAGAGATTGGAGACTGTAAGGTTGTAGCAGGGGAGAGCGTGGCCAGACAGCATCGGATGGTTGTGTGTAGAATGACTGTTGTTGCGAAGAAGAGAACAAGAGTAAAACCAGAGAAGAAGACCAAATGGTGGAAGCTAAAGAAAGAAGAATGTTGTGAGAAATTCAGAGACGAGCTGTTAAAGGCTCTGGGTGGTAAGAAAGAGCTTCCAAGTGACTGGGCTACTACAGCAACAGTAATTAGAGAGACAGGTAGGAAGGTACTTGGTGTGTCATCTGGACAAAGAATGGAAGATAAGGAAACCTGGTGGTGGAATAGTGAAGTGCAGGACGCCATTCAAAGAAAGAGATTAGCCAAGAAGAAATATGACAGTGAGAGGACTGAAGAGAGGAGACAGGAATATAAGGAGATGGGACATAGAGCAAAGAGGGAAGTAGCTAAGGCAAAGCAGAGGGCGTACAATGAGTTATATGGGAGACTGGACACTAAAGAGGGCGAGAAGGACTTGTACCGATTGGCAAGACAGAGGGATCAGGCTGGAAAGGATGTGCAGCAGGTTAGGCTTATTAAAGATGGGAATGGGAATGTTCTAACAAGTGAGGAGAGTGTGATGGGAAGATGGAAGGATTACTTTGAGGAGCTAATGAATGAAGAGAATGAAAGAGAAAGAAGAGTGGAGGTAATACATAGTTCCCATGTGACGTCACATCTGTGGGTTGTCCTGTTTGACCCTCCCACTTGTAGGTTTACTTACAGTTTGAGCGCATTCAAATGGATGTCCATTTTTCACGTTGTTTTTTTTGTTAATTTCTAATTAATTACAATGGTTACTTCGTGTTGTGTCAGTGAGTGTTCCAGTCGGGTAGACGTTTGGGCAACGCGCAGGTTTCACTCAATCAAAAAAAAAAGTAAACATGAAGGATTTATCTCATCGGAGGAGCTGATAGCTGCAGCTTGCAGCCCCAACTCTGCTCGGATCTGCTCTGAAGACATCTGCCTTTGGCCGGTAAACAAAATATTCTACATTAATCATTTTGTGAAACTATGTCAGAACAATGTTAGAGTACAACTGTCTGTGTGTTAGAGCTGTTTTTTTTTTTTTCATTATTTAGCAAACCGTCTTGCATGCTGTTAGCTTAGCATCTCGCTAACGCGACAATGGCCTCCTCTGCTCCTCACGGTCCACCAGACCGTCCCAGTTGGAGAAGGACGACGGGAGCCAAGTCGTGCGGGCGACGCGTCGGTCCCATGGGACGTGGACGTGCCTCCGCGGCCGCCTCAGCGGATGCACGCCGTCCGACCTGAGCTCCGGCGAGCCACGCTCCAGATGCTAACAACATGCTAACTTCCAACACGGTAAGACTCAAAAGTGATAGTCCTGGTCCGTGTTGAGCCTGGACTTTTTTTGGCTGTGTGTTATTTTAGTTAAACCTTTATTTAGCTGGTTAGATATGATTGAGACAGTTTACACATCTTTTTTGGATTTAAAGCTGTGAAGTCAGTGTGTTGTGAAGCCGGTCTGCGCTCGCTCCTTGTATTAATTAAATAATTAATGATATCGGAGTAACTACTTTGTGACAAGTTGTCTGATTCGTCTGCCATGATTTCTTTCTCAAACTCATTTAACTAGATCCCTGCCAGTTTGCTCTTGTTCCTTGGTAAAGCTGTGGTAGCTCGTGTTATTGTCCGTATAATTTGCTCTGCTAGTTCGCCATCTTGCCTTCTTCTGCCTACAGATGTGGTGCGAAAACCGGTTTGCACAATACTGGGGGCGTGTCTGGGAACTATGTATAGAAACTGTGGACCAGGAAGTGGGAAAAATTAGTGAGGGTGAAGTCCGGAAAGCTCTGAAAAGAATGAAGAAGGGGAAGGCAGTAGGACCTGATGACATACCAGTGGAGGTTTGGAAATGTCTTGGAGAGATGGCAGTGAGGTTTTTGACTCAAATATTTAATGGAATATTTGAGGGTGAGAAAATGCCTGAAGAATGGAGAAGAAGTGTGCTGGTTCCCATTTTTAAGAACAAGGGTGATGTACAGAGTTGTAGCAACTACAGGGGAATTAAGTTGATGAGCCACACAATGAAGATCTGGGAGAGAGTTGTGGAAGGAAGGCTTAGACAAGAGGTGACTATCTGTGAGCAGCAGTATGGTTTCATGCCAAGAAAGAGCACCACAGATGCCATCTTTGCTTTGAGGATGTTGATAGAGAAGTACAGAGAGGGTCAGAAAGAACTCCATTGTGTGTTTGTGGATTTAGAAAAAGCATATGACAGGGTGCCAAGAGAAGAGGTGTGGTATTGCATGAGGAAATCTGGAGTGGCAGATAAGTATGTTAGACTGGTACAGGACATGTATGAGGACAGCAGGACAGTGGTGAGATGTGCTGTAGGAGTGACAGATAGCTTCAAGGTGGCGGTGGGATTGCATCAAGGATCGGCTCTGAGCCCCTTCTTGTTTGTTCTGGTGATGGACCGACTAACAGATGAGGTCAGGCAGGAATCCCCATGGACTATGATGTTTGCAGATGACATTGTGATCTGTGGTGAGAATAGGGAACAGGTGGAAGACAACTTGGAGAGGTGGAGGTATGCACTTGAAAGAAGAGGAATGAAAGTCAGCCGTAGTAAGACAGAGTACATGTGTGTGAATGAGAGGGAGGCCAGTGGAACAGTGAGGCTACAAGGAGCAGAGGTCACAAAGGTGCAGGACTTCAAGTACTTGGGGTCCACTGTCCAGGAAAATGGGGAATGTGGTAAAGAGGTGAAGAAGAGAGTCCAGGCAGGATGGAGTGGATGGAGAAAAGTTTCAGGAGTGATTTGTGACAAAAAGGTGTCAGCAAAGGTCAAAGGAAAAGTTTACAAGACAGTGGTGAGACCAGCTATGTTGTATGGTCTGGAGACAGTGTCATTGACAAAAAGACAGGAGAAAGAACTGGAAGTAGCAGAAATGAAGATGCTGAGGTTCTCCTTAGGAGTGACAAGGATGGATAAGATCAGGAATGAGATAATCAGAGGTACAGCACATGTTGAACAACTGGGAGATAAAGTTAGGGAGGCCAGACTGAGATGGTTTGGACATGTCCAGAGGAGGGACAGTGGGTATATTGGTAGAAGGATGTTAGAAATGCAGCTGCCAGGAAAAAGACAAAGAGGGAGACCAAAGAGGAGATATATGGATGCAGTTAGAGAGGACATGGAGGTAGTTGGAGTGAGGACAGAGGATGCAGAGGACAGAGTGAGGTGGAGGAGGATGACTCGCTGTGGCGACCCCTGAAAAGGGAAAAGCCGAAAGAAGAAGAATATAATAAAACAAAAACAAACAAACATAAGAAATTGTCATAACTTACGTGTGCATGTAGTCAGCTGGAGGCTCTCAACACATTTAGTCAAGTATTAGAGAATTCAGTGAGGCCTAGGTCAGAGGATATGGACATCAGAGATTGTAAAATAAATTCAAATCATGCAGGTAACAATTAATGAAGAACCCCAACTGACATAATTAGAAGTAAAAGCCAAAATACTGTATATAAAATGACCAATAAATACACTTGAAATGCATCAATTAAATTAAAAAAAGGAGAACTTTACCTCATGTTTTATAATTTAATTTACCTTCATATTTATTTTTATGCTTTGTTCCAATAAACTTTACATACTGTTTTTAAAAACATATTTTGGAGTCGCTATTTACATCAGAGACTCTTTGGCTGCCACGATTGTGTCTAAAAAAACAATCGCAAACCAGTTTGAGGCTTTAGCTGTGAACATCAGTTTGAAAGGAGGTCAGCCCTTAACTGTTGTAGGTTGTTATCGTCCCCCCTCCGCAACACCTGAAGCTCTATCCTCCCTGACTGAATTCATAGGAAATTTAAAACACAATGAGATTGTTATGGCAGGAGATTTCAACATTGACTGGAATAAGTCGACCCCCCTCTGTGATAAATTCAGGGAATGTTGCCTATCTCTCAATCTAACACAACTTATCGATTCTCCCACCAGACCAAACTTAAAATGTCCCGAAAAATCTTCCACCTTAGATCTGTTTTTCACAAATGCACCTCACAAATTTCCTGGTATAGGTGTATTTGCTAACGTTTTGAGTGATCATTCCGTAATAGCAGCTCTTAGATCTACTAAACTTCCACCTGCTAAGCCCAGAATAATCCAAAAAAGGGATTTGAAACGTTTCTGTGAACAGTCATTCCTTTGGGATCTATCCCACTTTGATTGGCAACGTATCCTACAAATCAATGACGTGAACACCGCTTGGAACTATTTTCATGATAGTTTCATTGACTTTGTAAACAAACACGCTCCTTTTCGGCAGTTCAGGATAAAGGGCCGTGACAGCCCCTGGTTTACTCCTGAACTAGCTGATCTCCTGCACTGGAGAGATCATCTTTGGGCAGCAGCAAGAAAATCACACTCAGACACTGATTGGTTGAAATTTCGGCAGCTAAGGAATAAATGCACAACTGCCATCAAAGCTGCAAAACGTAACTACTTCTTATCTCAGACCTCCAAAAATCTAAACGATCCTAAAAAATTCTGGAAAACCATTAAATCTCTCTCAGGCACCCCCCAATCATCTGACCTCCCATCACAATTTCTTGTTGACTCTGTTCCTGTGTCAAATAAGCACGAGATCCTGAACTGTTTCAATAAACATTTTGTTGCTTCTAGTTCTTTATTTGATACAGTTACAAACGGAAAATCGGCCACTTTATCTAATAATCAAACTTCAACAAATCAAATCCCTCCTACAAGCCAACCATCTGTTAATCACACCTTCTCTTTTTCTCCATTCTCAGTCAGTGAGGTAAATAAACTGTTAAATGATCTTGATCCTAAAAAATCTGCAGGTCCAGATGAACTTCCACCTTATTTCTTAAGGCTGGCTGCTCATATCATCACAGTCCCTGTGACCCACATCTTTAATCTGTCCATAAGCCAAAACACCATTCCGGATGCTTGGAAAACAGCCTTTGTTCTTCCTTTGCTGAAGGGAGGTGACCCCACCTCATTGAACAATTATCGACCGATCTCTAAACTCTGCATCTTAGCCAAGGTTCAAGAAAAACTGATAAACTCTCAGATCAAAAACTATCTGGACTCATTTAACATCTTACCTCTCCATCAATCTGGTTTCAGGAAAAAACACAGCACAACAACTGCTTCTCTGAAGGTTCTGAATGATGTTGTTGAAGCATTGGATGCTAAGGACTATTGTGCTGCACTTTTCTTAGACCTGTCTAAAGCTTTTGACACTGTGGATCATAACATCCTGTGTCATAAGCTCTCAGAAATCGGTTTCTCTGATCACACCATCGGTTGGTTTTCTAACTATCTTTCCAATCGGAGGCAATGTGTTCAACATAACGGTGCTTCTTCCAGCTATTTAACAGTTAAAAATGGTGTACCACAAGGCTCAGTTTTAGG
>JBBPBX010056210.1:0-22845 GCA_038048925.1 Garcialebias charrua
GTAGCAGCCTAAGTAGGGAGGCCCAGACTTCCCTCTCCCCAGCCACTTGGAGCAGCTCCTCTGGGGGAATCCCAAGGCGTTCCCAGGCCAGCCGAGAAACATAGTCCCTCCAGCGTGTCCTGGGTCTTCCTCTGGGTCTCCTCCCGGTGGGACATGCCCGGAACACCTCACCAGGGAGGCGTCCAGGAGGCATCCTAACCAGATGCCCGAGCCACCTCAACTGGCTCCTCTCGATGTGGAGAAGCAGCGGCTCTACTCCGAGTCCCTCCCGGATGACTGAGCTTCTCACCCTATCTCTAAGGGAGAGTCCAGCCACCCTGCGGAGAAAACTCATTTCAGCCGCTTGTATCCGAGATCTTGTTCTTTCGGTCATAACCCAAAGCTCATGACCATAGATGAGGGTGGGAACGTAGATCGATCGGTAAATTGAGAGCTTTGCCTTTTGACTCAGCTCTCTCTTCACCACGACAGACCGGTACAGCGCCCGCTTCACTGCGGACGCTGCACCTATCCGCCTATCGATCTCACGCTCCAGTTTTCCCTCATTCGTGAACAAGATCCCGAGATACTTAAACTCCTCCACTTGGGTAAGGACCTCCTCCCCGACCCGGAGAGGGCACGCTACCCTTTTCCGGCTCAAGACCATGGCCTCGGATTTGGAGGAACTGATCCTCATCCCGGCCGCATCACATTCAGCTGCAAACCGCTCCAGCGAAAGCTGTAGATCACGAGCTGATGAAGCCAATAGGACCACATCATCTGCAAAAAACAGAGAAGCGATTCTAAGGCCACCAAAACGGATCCTCTCAACACCTTGGCTGCGCCTAGAAATTCTGTCCATAAAAGTTATAAACAGAATCGGTGACAAAGGGCAACCTTGGCGGAGTCCAACTCTCACCGGAAACGAGCCTGACTTACTGCCGGCAATGCGGACCAAGCTCTGACACCGGTCGTACAGGGACCTAACAGCCCATATCAAAGGGCCTGGTACCCCATACTCCCGGAGTACCCGCCACAGAACCCCCCGAGGGACGCGGTCGAATGCCTTTTCCAAGTCTACAAAGCACATGTAAACTGGTTGGGCAAACTCCCACGCACCCTCCAGGACCCTGTTGAGGGTGTAGAGCTGGTCTAGTGTTCCACGACCAGGACGAAAACCACACTGCTCCTCCTGAATCCGAGGTTCGACTATCCGACGGACCCTCCTCTCCAGAACCCCTGAATAGACCTTACCAGGGAGGCTTAAGAGTGTGATCCCTCTATAGTTGGAACACACCCTACGGTCCCCCTTTTTGAATAGGGGAACCACCACCCCAGTCTGCCAATCCAAGGGAACTGCCCCCGATGTATGTGTTTTTTTTTAAATATATTTAGGCCCTGTACACACGTACCCTGGTGTTTGAAAAACGAATATCTGCGCAAAAAAAAGATCTCCGTACATACATGTTCGGATATTTAAAATGTTCGTCTACATGTGCCCGTTTATTTTCACCACAGAGCGTTGTAAAGAATATGCCAAACCCATAGGTGGCAGTGTAGTGCAGTCACAACCCTTCAAAGCAAACCACAACTTCCTGTTATTATTATTTATTTATTTTCGTTCGTTTGTGTGGACAGACCGCGAGGTTGAATTACTATTAAATACCGTGTTGGAGTACAAAGTTAATAAAACGCAGGAAAATGTCGACTGGGAATCATGTCAGAGCAGGTATGTTGACATTTTAGTGCTTTTTTTCCCGAGCATTATGTGACGTCAGCGCCACAGCAGCTCCCGCAGAAATACGCAAATCTCCGGTTCTGAAAGTCCACACGCAGACTCGAAAGCGGAGAATTCTCAAATCTCCACTTTGGTCGGAGTTTTTTTATTATTCGTTTATAGTTACATCAACCGGAGTTCACGTGTGGATGAAAGGCCAAACCGCATGATAAACTATTTGGTTTTACTGATATCCGGCTACGTGTGTACAGGGCCTTAGACCTCCTTGAGTAGCATTTGTATTCTCTTATGTCTCCTGGTCTGCCATTTCCTTTAAATTTAATCATGCTCATCATGTATCAGATTTACCTGACTAAATAAAGGTTGAATGAATGAATGTACGTTCTTTGGTTATCTCGGCATTAATGTAATAATTTTGTCCATCTTCTACCTCCGCCCTTTGTTTTCTTTGAGAAGCACTTGGCATGCAGATGAATTGAAAAGCAAACACTTGAGGACAATGAGATCTTTAGGGCGGTTAAAAGAGCATCTGACCATGTAATGTGTGCTTATCAGCAGAAACCTTGTATAGACAAGACATCATAGCTTCACTCAGTAGCTCTGCAAACACATTTAGAACGTGATAATTAGGGCCCATGTGTAATATTTAAATGCAAATCAATTTCACCACACTTTTTTTTTCCCACCACTGTGATTGCAGAATTATTTAATGAGGGAAGTGCACACAAATGCAGCTTCTTTAATTTATCCCTCCTTTTGTAAGACAATAATGCTCAGTAAATTGCACCAACGAAAGAAAAGAGATTGAGATATTTGGCTCTGATATGAGAAACAAGTAGGGAACCAATTTATGTTTTCTGAATTACTTACCCTTTTCGCATTCATTCAGATTAGAAAATTTCAGCTATTTCAATTATCACCAAAAACAGCAGGTTTGACACCTTTAAGTGGGTTTAAAAAAAGAAACAACACGTTTACATCATGCATTTTACTGTCAGAAAAAAATGGCGTTAAAGCTGCTATATGTAACTTTTCTAACAATATATTTTTAACATATTTCTTCACTCTGTCACTAGATTGATGTTAGAGAGGTAATCTCTGAAAAAAACTAAAAAAAAATATTGTCCCCTTGCTTCTCCAGGTGGTAAATAAGCATTTCTAAAAAGAAAAAGTGACCCGCCATTTTCCAGCCAATAAAAACAAAGTTTGTAACCAGCCAATAAAAACCGAGCTTGAATTCGAATCAGCCAATAAAAACAGAGCTTGAATTTGAATTTTAACAGACCACAAGGGGGCAGTGCCATATATGGCTCTGAGGGGGAGGGATCAGAATGCTTTGCTTGTTGAAATTTTTTCTAAGTGCTGATGTTCTACAGAAACTGCAGACTCCACCTTTAATGTGCTGAAAATGAAAAATCCACCATTACTTGAAGGAATTCAAATCACCCGCTGCCTTTCATGTCATAGCTTCATGATTAGATTATTTTCCTGTTGTTTAAAGACAGAATTGTAGCCATTTTGATCAAACATAAAAAATAAAATAAAATCAGTGATTTCCTATAAAAATCATGTAATTTCAAGCTCAGAGTGTTTGTTGTGAATGACTGTCATCTACTACCACATCAAATTTAATTTAATATCTGCTGAAGTGATGGCATTATGGTATAACCACTTTGTCTTGTCTAATGTCAATCAGTGGTGGCGGCCATCTTGACCCCAAACGTTAACTCCAAAAGTTTTTTTCAGTTGTAAATGTACATCTAGTGATTACTTTCTGGGCGTTTTATTAAAATCAGTCAAGTGGTTTGTGAGATATTGAGCTAACAGACAAGCGGAAATTAGTACAAAAAAGTGAAAATGATCTGAATAAACAGAAATTGTGAAAAAGCAGCTGAATAGTAGCTAAAAAAACAGAATCACAAAAGTGTGAATGCTGAAACATTCACACTATTAGTTTTAGACGTACAGCCAGTTATTGCTTTCTCTAAGTTTCATTTAAGCGTGTCCACTAGTTTATGACATATTTTGGGATCACACACACACACACACACGCACACACATAAAAGTGCTACATTATGCACAAATGCATACACTCCAAACCAACTTTAAAGCATTAACTCAACAAAGGTATCACAGCATATAAACATAACAAATAATGTAAAAAAAAAAAACACAATAAATGCTGACTCTCGCCAAAATATTACTATTTTGTCATAGCTGTGCAAACCTAATCTGTTAATGATGATCATATAAAATATAACAAAATGGTTTAATCATGTTATCTGGACCTGTTTCTTTAAGTGAAGAAACGTTTCGTTCCAAAATACTAGAAAGCACTTTACTGTATTATTGTAATCATATGAGTACTGTGTATTCATCTGGAAGGCAGAGATCATTTAAAGAAAGGCACTATCAAAAACATGTAGCGAGTGTCAAGTTAAGCACATCTATCCCTGCCACAAGTGAACTCAGATCAGATCTGATGAGCTCCAAGTTCTTGCCGACTGGTTTGAATCTTTGGACTTTGGCCACAAACTAAACACTTTAAACCTACAGCAGCAAGATGGACTCTTCTGTGAATACTATTATGCAACTTAAAAATGGTCATCTCCACGTGAACACGATGTTTTATTTAAAGTGCATGAGTGCAGAACGTTTTAGCATTTCACATAAAGAAGCCCTTATGTGCACCCCAGCACTTTCACGCCACTGCAACTTATTTTTCCACAATCAATATGATGGAATTTCCCTGTAACTAGTTCAAAGCCTTTCTTTACCTTCACTTTTGACAGTTTCTTCCTGACGGAGGCAGAATCTCCAGATGTATCAGACCAGTGCTGTAGCTCCTCGCCTGCAGTCATCAACCAATCAGTAAGCGCCCGAACAGCCTCCAGGTAGCCCTGGTGCTCCAACACCACGCCCTGTGCTAGATGTACTCTCTCCTACAGAATAAACGAGGAACAAAAACACCTATTTAAAAAAATATACTTCTAATGTTATGAAACGAACACACAGTTATTTTAATGAAATGGTAAAATCGTATTCCTTTTACCTCCACCAAAGCTGTGAGATGATCAAACTGCACCTGCAGCTGGGTGCGAGCCCCATGGTTGAAGCTGGCGTCACCTGTCTTCTTGAAAAGCTCCCTGGCTTTTTCTTCCAGGCTGGAGAGCGCCATCTGGTGGTCTTCTAGGTCGGCCACCAGAGCTCTGAGTCTATCCAACTGGGAGGCCTTCTCTCTGGGTCCTGGCTGTGGTGGGAGAGGGGTGCACACCTCCCGCTTGACAACCTCCATCCAACTCTGCAGGTGAGTAGCGCTCTCGAGGTATCCCCCCCACTGAGACACAGTCCACTCTAATCGACTGCAGACAAGACAGCAGATCTCGGATTTCACATACGCCTTTAATAAATTAAATGATTTGTTTTCAACTTACTTAAAAAACAATTGCGTAATAATTACAGTTTGACACGAGTACAGTAGCTCATTACATATACTGTAAATGCTTTTTTTTAAACTTTCCTCACATCCTCAGTTCATTTTTCAAACCCATAACAAGAGCATGAAATAAACACTGTCAGTAATTCTTGCCAAGTGCTTTTATCCCCTTTAATCACATAGTTCAAACAACCACAGACACAGATACACACCCATAATTTCCCTTGCCATCTGTTACCCCTGCATGCGCAAATAACGCCAATATCCACACACGTGCACCTCTCGTTCACCTGCTACCCCTCGCCGCCTGTTCCCACTTTCCCCTTAAAACACAAACACACCCCATGTGTGACCCACTGTTTGCCATCCACCATTTAATCCCTAATGAGATCATTTTTTTTCCCTCCTAAGAGGGGCCATAATTGTTCGATCTACCACACAGATCAGTGCGTACTGACCTGCACGCACGCACCCACACACACAGAAGAGAGCAAACAAAGACGTATCAATCAGACTCAGAAAAGAGACAAATAAGCCTCATTATGTATTTACCCTATTGGTAATTAATAGTAGTGACGCACACTCTGTCATTAAGAAATAACATGCTCCCTAGTGAGAGGACTTGTTTTTTTGGCACACGCATAAATGTTCTTTAAAACGTCATTGCAAATGAGAGGAAGGAAAAACTGTTGTATTGGATTTATTTATCACGTATCAACAGGGAAGTCTAACTACATGGGTATGATTCCATTAGAGTACCTGTGGCTAGTGTTGTAGTCAAGACCACCTAACCCGAGACCAAGTCGAGACCAAAGACCAGAGTGTACCGAGACCGAGACAAGACCAAGACTTTTGGAGTCTGAGACCAAGTCGAGACCAAGACCGAGGAAGGGCGAGACCAAGTCAAGGCCAAGACCTCAAGTCTTGGAGCTCAACCTGTGGGCATCACAGGGTCAGCCCTAAATTGGTTCAGATCCTACCTCTCTGACATGTCCTTTTATGTTTCCATCAATGATTTTAGTTCTGCAGTGGCGGCTCTTAAATGGGGGGTTCCGCAGGGGTCCATCCTGGGTCCTCTCTTATTCTCCTTATACCTGCTGCCATTTGGTGCTATTTTCCGGAAACAACAACATACCCTTCCACTTCTATGCCGATGACTGTAAAATGTATCTTCCCCTAAGACAAAATGGTGCATGCTCTATTCAACCTCTGCTCGACTGCCTGGCTGACATCAGGGACTGGATGGCTTTAAATTTCTTAAGTTTCAATGATAAGAAGTCTGAAGCCATATTGTTCCTTCCCAATGACACAACCTCGAACCACTGCATCAACCTTTCTGCTCTACCCCTGTCTGAAAAACAAAAAGTCACAAATCTGGGAGTGATAATGGATCCGTCCATGAAACTCAACAGTCATGTAAACATGATCGTCAAATCCTGTTTTTTCCAGCTGAGGCGTCTGTCTAAGCTGAAGCCCATATTATCAAAAAATAACCTGGAGACAGTAATTCACGCATTTATTACATCTAGGCTTGATTACTGCAATTCACTTCTGCTTGTCGTCAGTCAGGCCACCATTGCACGATTACAACTGGTTCAGAACGCAGCAGCCCGATTTTTAACTAGTACTGTACTAGCCTGGCCCTCGCCTTCCTGCACAGCTCCGCTCAATTCTCATTTCCCTTCACTGCACAGTCTGGGACTTCTCCCATCCACAAGGATTTCTCCGGTAGAATTTTGTTCGGACCAATCAGAGAACAGAAGGGGCGGAGTTTTTGGCCCCCTAACCCATGCCCCCACCTGTCCCAGCGCGCAGAGCCCTATAAAGGGCTCTGCCAGCTTGCAGCCAGCGAGCAGCGGCATGTTCTCATTCAAAGCGATGCAGGACTGTTTTATATGTGATATAAATGTATTAATTTCCCCTTCTTAATCCCTTATCTGGAGTTTTCTTTTGTTTTTTTTGGCCAAAAGTCAAGTGATCGCTCGCTCCCTCCTCCTTCTCTCCCTCCGCTGAAATGAACAAGGAAATGGCTGAGGTTGTCACGAGAATTAAACTCGGGTTTTACGTTGCTGCCCGAGTCCCATCAGATTTTCTGGTCTTCTGGTGAGCTGGACCAGCGATCCATGGTTTTATTTTATTTTATTTAAACGTTTTATAACATATAAACACAGAATTTCCAGCGCGGCAGCCAGCAGCGAGAGAAAAGCTGCAGGAGGCGGAGCAGTTGTCAAGTTCACCAGAGCACGGGGGGTGGCTCTGAGGGGAGGGAGCAGAATGCTTTCACTGTTCAAAATATCCAATGGTTTTGTTCCTCAGCAGAGGCCAACGCCTCCAGCAAGAATCGTTTTAAAATGGAGAAAGTCCAGACCCTTGTCTGAAGCGAAGTGAAGGACAGGGTCTGGTTCTAACCAGGCTAGTACTGTACATGCAAAAGTGAGCACTTTACACCAGTCTTGGCCTCCCTGCACTGGCTACCAGTTCATCTTCGAATCCAGTTCAAAATTCTCATGTATGTCTCCAAATCACTGAACAGTCTCGCCCCCGCCTATCTCTCAGATCTGATACACCCATATGTCCCACCACGTGCTTTGAGGTCAGAGGACCGGGTACTTTTAACAGTTCCAGTAACTCGCCTTAAACGCAGAGGAGACAGGGCGTTCTCTGTAGCAGGACCAAGACTCTGGAACGAGTTACCGCTGCTCGTCAAACAGGCCCCCTCCCTCGCAGTTTTCAAATCCCGGTTAAAAACTCAATACTATTCTGTTGCTTTCAACACCAGCTGATTTGTATTTGATCGTTTTATTTATGATCTGCAGTGTTTTTATGTTTTTCGTGTTGTACTTCATTGTGTATGTTGCCTGTTGTTTGTTTGTTCAGCACTTTGGTTTGGACTTGTTCCTGTTTAAAGTGCTTTATAAATAAAATGGTATGGTAACCTTTTTCACAGATTATCCGTACCGGCTTAACTTCACTTCTGATTGTAACATTACGTTCTGTTGTCTGTATTGTTCTGTTGGTACAGAACCACGTGCGAGTGAAAGAGGGTGGGTGTGACAGTGGTAACAAAAACGTATTTAGCAATGACTCACGTTATCGCTTGGATTTGAACCACTACGTTTTGCATCCAATAAAAACAAGGACGTTAACAAATAAACTGGACAATGTTCTGGCAATTTAGTGATATTTCCACAGTTGTGGTCTTGACTGGTCTTGAAATAAAATCCAGAGTCCTCAATGTCTGAGACCGAGACAAGACTGAAAGTGAAACCAAATGCGGTCGAGTCCGAGACAAGACCAAGACCATCAAAAAGTAGCAATGAGACAAGACAAAGACAATACCAGTCATGGTCTTGAGACCGGTCTCAAGTACTACAACACTACCTGTGGCAGCTCATGGCAGTGACGAGCAGTGTGGCCCAGGCATCTTCCACTTCCTGTAGCTGAGACCGGACCACTTCCTGTCCTGCGGCTCCATAGCCACGCAGAGCAAGCTCAGCTTTACCCATCGCCATGTTCAGCTTCACCTCCCCTTCTCCCTTCAAAAGCAGGATGTCCTGTTCAAACAAGAGGATGGTCTCTGTAAACTGGGTCGAGACTAAGCTAAAAGGTTTTCTAAAACAAACAGCCCCAACCCCGGTGTCTGCTGAAACCACCACAATGACCTCACCTGCACAGCCTCCAGTCTCTGCTCTAGCTGCTCCTTGGTTCCCATCGTGCTGTCTACTGTACCAAGACGCTCCTGGATCTCCTCCAGCCAGGCCCAAACTCCCTGGAGGGTGTCTCCAAAGGCCTGGCTCTCCTGGCAGACCCGTAGCTTCTCCCTGGCCGTCTTCAGCAGAGCCTGATACTCCATCTGGAGCTGGCCCGTCACCCTGACCTCTCCTCCAGAACCCCGGCCGGATTCAGACAGAGCCTGGGCCTCCTGACAGAGACGCTCGACAGACTCCCTACACAGAAAAAAGAAGATAATGAATTATTGCTGCTCGGACTGTTTAACAGCTGATCTTACAACCTTTACAACAATGCCCTTAGGCACCCGTATACTCAAACCTTCGAGCTATGAGCTCTTTATTGAGGTTTTCCATTTTCTGCAGCTCTTCTGAAGGGTCTGAGCATCCTTTCTGGCTCGCCGCCTCGAGAACAGACTCACTCTTTAGGCTGAGATCCATCTGCTCCAGCCATTCTTTTATTCTCTCCGCACAATCATCAAAACTAAAAGAAAGGGTGCAAAAAGAAAAGAGGCACATTTCTGTTGAATAGAAGTGTTTTTGAATTAATGTGAGACTTTAAAAGTGAGAAGACTTACTTCTTTAGGAGGTCGATGCTCTCTTGCAAGTATTGTTGGCTCTGACAGCGGCTGTCCAGGTAGTTCTTCCACTCTTTCTGACATGAGGAGCGATTCTCCTGGACCTGTGCTGCTCCAGCTTTGCTCAGGTGAAGCTGAAGGTTTTCAGCCTCCTTACAGATCTGAAAGAGACGCTCCTCTCCCTCAGATGTCTGCTCAGCTGACAGCTGGGGCGGGAAAGAGGAGCATGCTGCTTGTTAACACTGATGTGCCACAAAATAACTGCAGATCAGAACCTTCCATTGTTAACACATAATAATAATAATAATTAATTCAATTTATAACGCACTTTTCATTACTGAAAATCTCAAAGTGCTACACATATATTGAATGCTACACACATTCATAAACCGGTGGCGGCAGACTACCATGCAAGGTGCTTTCCAGTCCTACCGTATTTTCCAGCGTATAAGTGGCACCTTTTTGCCTAATTTGCATGCCCTGCAACTTATAGGGCGAAGCAACATATTTATGGATTTTTTCCCATATTGTTAGACCAATTTTTGACTGAGATATGACAGTTTTTCATTTTGGCAAAACAATGGTGCAGTACCACTTTCGGCCGCTAGGGGCACAGGCCTGAGCTGAGCTGTTAGCTCCGTGTTTTAACGTGTACTGTTTTGCAAAATAGCTTATGAACCACAGGACAGATTTTGATGAAACTTACAGAAAGTAATCAATGGATGGACATTTACAAACTGTTAGCTGTAGGAAATGTTTGAGCTAAAATGTGAAGTTTTAGAACTGTAGATGTGTTAGCTGTTAGCTCCGTGTTTTAACGGATACTATTTTGCAAAATAGCTTATGAACCACACGACAGATTTTGATGAAACTTACAGAAAGTAATCGCTGGATGGACATTTACAAACTGTTAGCTGTAGGAGATGTTTGAGCTAAAATTCAATTTATTTATCATTTATTTTCGCAGCACGCGTGACCGTTTGGAAGACGTCAAAGCGCAACAATTTAAATCCAGCAGATTTGACCATTACGTGAATTTATTAGGGAACGGTTAAGCTCAGAAACACTTTTGCTATAATGTCAGCCAACAAACATATATTTTAAAGTGTTCATCTAATCATCTTGCTACATTTTAAAGAAATTGCTGCAGTCCCAGCCGTGCGGGTGCACGTAGCTAAACTACTTTTTAAATCCAGCTGATTTGACAATTACTGTACGTGCATTTATTAAGGAAAAGTTAAGCTAAGACACATCTTTGCTATAATTTTCAGCAAACAAATAATTGTTTTTACCGTGTTAATCTTGTTAAAGCCCTTCCGTGCTCGCTCCTGTGGCAGCCATTTTCAGCAGGGCAAACCTCCGGCCCACATTTCGGGTTGTCAACGGTGACACATAACATATGCGACGCGTCAGCGGTGACGCATAATAGATGCGACTTATACGGCGGTGCTACATGTTTATGGATCTTTCCAATTTATTGGACATAATTGGACAATGCGACCAGTGTTGCCAGATTGGGCGGTTTACCGCCATTTTGGGCTGTTTTCATGCTCTACTTTGCGGCTAAAAATAGCTCTGGGCGGGTGGGGATAATTTGGGCTGATTTGGAGTCAGATCGGCGGTTTTTGAGTTAAACTATTAAACACATTTCAAACAATCATTCATCATTATTTCATAGCAAAGCTCCTCTGACCTTTATCCATCACTGATTGGCTATCATAGATCACAACAGAGAACTGATGAGGCAGTTTAGTGGACACCTCGTTGAGTGGGCTGGTCCTTAGCGGCGGTACGTCATAGCGGCCGCCATATTGGATGTGGCAGAACTGCCGGTCAACTGATAGAAGGAAACGGACTGAACTTCATAAATCACCGTTTTACAAAGTGTTTTATGTTAATGCCTGTCATTCACACACACACTAATATATTTGGAAAACAAACATGCACCAAACACAATATTTATAACTTTTAAAGTGATTATTAAAAATGTTTATTCCTTAAATGTTTGACAAAATGTTTGTTTTATGATTTCAAAATGTTTTAAGAAAAGTTCTTCAGACCATCCCTGCATGCCACACTGGACTCTTACCACAGAACCACCCTGTGGCTCTCAAACTTTTCAACTCCTTTCTTCTTTTCTACACAAAGAACAATAAAATGAATCCTGCACCACAATGAACACTTTAATGTTTCTGTCCAAACCTGACCTGTTTTAGAACTTAAATGTTGGTAATTTTATATTATTTGATGTTTTTTTATATCTTGTGTGATTGTTGTGTACTGTATGTTCCTTATACAGTACTGAAATTCTGGCACAACTATTTTCTGTGGGATCAATACAATTCTATCTTATAAGCTTAGTACAGTTCTGACTGAAAAAGTCTGTTGGATAAAAGGAAACGTTTCTACAATTTTTTTAACCCATGTACCCATCCAGAGGACCTAATTTAACTTTTTTTTTTTTCCAGAATGTTGTATGTGATGTGTCACGTGACACTTTCTGAACGGTCCGTGAATGCAGCTCGAGGCGCGATTCACAGTGTCACGTGACACTTTCTGATTGGGCGGGTTTTGGGCGGTGTTTTACAGATTTTTGGACTGGAAAACCTGGAATCTATCTGGCAACACTGAATGCGACTTATCGGCCGGAAAATACGGTAAGTTACAAACAAAATGGTAGCTAAAGGTAGAAAAGGCTGGTTAAAGCAGAAAAGGATTAGCTGAAAGTAGCAAAGTGGTAAAAAAAATAGCAAAAGGCTAGTCAGAGGCTTAAGGCAAAAATAAAAGGTTAGTTAACTGTATGAAAAAAGCTAGCTAAACATAAAAGGAATAGAAAGCTACTGTAATTTTGAGCTAAAATTAGCAATATGCTACTTAGAAGATGAACATATTAAAAGGCTAGCCAAGAGTATGAAAAGTGGCTAAAAGGTAAAAGTTGCAAAAGGCTAGCTAAAAGCTAAAAAAAATGTCCTAAGGCTAGCTAACAATAGCAAAACAGTAAGTGAAAGCTTAAGTAGAAAAGGCTAACTAAAAGCCGCAAAAGGCTATTTAACAATAGCAGAACAGTAAGCAAACTTGTTTATCAAAAGTAGAAACACATTCCTAAGTTTAAAGTAGCAAGAGCTTGCTAGAAGTAAAATGTAACAAATGAACTACTACAAGCTAAATGCTAAAAGAAGCAGACCAATAGCTGAAAACTAGCATAAGAAGGCAAATACAGGTAGTCCCCGATTTACGAGCGTCTGGACTTACGAGGATCCGACTTTACGAGGTTATCATATTTAATAAAAATATGAAAAATATTTTTTTTTTTTGTGTGTGTTTAAATGTTCTTAATTTCATGTGTACAGCACTTTGTTGCAGCTGTGGTTGTTTTAAATGGCTTTATAAATAAAGTATAATTGTTATTTTTATGTTTTATTTCAATTTTTAGCGTATTAGCGATCGCTCCCAACGCATATCCGGCAGACTTAAAACGAGCGGATCGCTGCCGCCTGACCATGCAACGAGCGGAGCTAAGCGTGCGGGGATTAGACATGCCTGCAAAGAGACCTTCTGCCACCGGGAGCTGCTGGCTTTTGAGGACCGTGCGTCCGATCAGAGGTTGCCTCATACGGATAAAATAGCTGGAAACACTCTGTGAACTTTGTGGATGTGTCTGGACTGGAGCAGCAGCCGCGGATCGCTCAGCGATCGCTCCCAAAGCGCCGCGCGACAACATAAGCTCATGGGCTAAGCTAAGGCTAGGCTAAATGCTAAGCGGACCAGAACCGAACCGACGACCGGGAGCTCGCCTCAATGTCCGGGAATTCGCCTAAGATGTCGGATGGACACCAGCTAACGTGGAGAAGCAGCTCCGACAGCCTTTTTTGGATGTGCTACTCGCTAACGAGCAGGCCTAATCTGGTGGGGGCTAACAACCGCTAACGTGGGCAGCTTGTTTGGATGAATGAACACCACGGAGAAACGGCTTTCGGTAAGTTTATTAAATATTTTTCTGGCTCCAAATGTATGAAGTTAACGTACTAACAGTCCTTCCTTTAAACAGTTTGGACTGCGTGGTGCTACAGAAAGCTGGGGACCTCGGACGTAACGCGTCGGAGCTAAGAGACGAGAGAAGCTGCGCTCAAAGTAAGAAATTAATTTTTTATACATGTACGGACTTACGAGATTTTCATCTTACGAGAACCTCGTAGTAACGGAACTCGCTCGTAAGTCGGGGACCACCTGTAGAGCAAGTACATTGAAGCATTATTCAAAGAGGAGCAGGTTTTTGAAGGAATTGAAGAAATTGTCTATGTATTTCTGTGAAAAATATTTGAGCAATATTTTGAAATGCGTAAAAGTAACAAAAAACAAAAGTCACACCATCCATCTTTTCTAAATGAGCTCAACGTTTTGATGTATGAATGTTTGAAATAGCAAAGTAGATAGATTACAAAAACAAAACAAAAACAGGAACACAGTGACTCAGCAGTCACAAATTTAGAAAATATATTTAAAAAATAATTGTTGCTTTCTTTATCAGAATAAAACAAAATCCAATAACTAGGTGTAATTACTGAAAACTGAACGACATGAATAAGCTTTCTGATTACTGCAGAACATGGAGAAACACTAATAAACTATTTAACGGTACCTTCAGTCTTTGCAACTTGGCTCCGAGGATGGCAACATCCCCTGATTGATTAAAACAGTCATTCAGCTCCAACTTCAGGTCCGCGAGCCACGACTTAAAGTCTTGGACGAGCTCTGCATCGAGGAACAGAAAGAACCGGATGAGCTAAAAGCAAACAGCGTGCTGACGAGATGATTTAGATGGCGTTATAAATGAAGGCGGAAATGATTATTCTTTTTTTAATTCACGCAACGAGAAGGAGAAGTAGAGGAGATCTGCTCAGGCAGATGGGAAGTGTTGGCGTGTCCACGCTGTGCAGTGCTGCGTTGCCTTGGCAACAAGCCCCCAAAAAATCACTCCCTCGAGAGCGGATGTGACGAGTGCGACACTCGCTCTGAGGCGCAGGTGTGTGTCGGAGCAACAAGAGTGCCTCAGTGCACCTGACAGCGTGTGTGGATGGAGTGTGGGTTGTTGTGGGCGGATGGAGTGTGCTCTGGGGGAAAGTGAAGGATAATCAACAGCAAATCTGTTGCATTACGAACACAAATGAATTACACTGCACTGTGTAGCTGAGCCATGTTTGATCGTGAGATTCAGCTTTTAAACACTATTAGGAGTGTAATTTCTCCTCACCCGGGAATGAGTTACAGTGTCTACTTACTCTTGGATAATTCACTGTTTTGATGTTAGATGGCATTTGATACGCATCATCTGCCTCCAGAAATCCAGACCTGTTGATGTGTCTTACCGTTGAAATGGAGCTGTAGGCCGTCCTGCAGGCTGCTTCTGGTCTTTGCACAGCGTTGAGCAACCGCCTCTGTTCGCTTGGCGATGGAGGTGAGGTCAGAAGAGAGGCGGGACATCTCCTGAGATGGCTGTGATCTGCTGAGGGAGGTCAGGGCTTCTCTAGCTGAGTCCATGTCTGCCCTCTGTTGCTGCACAACGCCCTGCAGGTCCTAAAATAGAAAAGCAGAGCAGAACCAGAGTATGATAGGATTAATGGCTACAGGGAGGTGGAATAACAGATACATCAGTTTCTGATTTACTAAATTGATCCCAGTCAGGATGATCCGTTGTGGGGTCTAACATCTGTCCTGCTATGAGGTGGGTGACAACTGGAATATACTCAACGTTCTGTGACTTTTTACATGTGAAAATGATTAGAGGAAAAAACAGTCACAACAAAGGTTTAGCCATTTGACATTTTCACACAAACTATTTTTTGTATATTTTTAAATGGCTTGGGAGCGGAAAAACCAGAGCCATATATAGAGAGAGTTCCGACACGCTTTGATCTCGCCGACAGGCGGTCAATCGTTCCAAACAACGGCTATGGAAACCTTGTGGAGCTGCGCCCTCTGGCGGCGACGGAGCGCTACTGCAGGCAGCTTCAGACTGTAACCAGAGCCATGGAAGAAATCGCCCCCTCCATGACCCACGTGACTTCCGCATTCCATTCTTACAATGGAACTCTATGGGAGTGTCGCAACTCTCACTTTATATGGCTCTGGGAAAAACTAGACTTTAACTTAAACATGGTTTCAACAAGTTGTTATGATTTATTTACATTTTAATCTTGTTTTAGGCATGTTTGTTGTTGCATGCTAACAACAGTTTTTGTTACAGTTTACAAAAATATGGTCTTACAGCCCGTCAGTGCACCTCCCTGTTTAAAAACACATTTATTTTCATTATTATTATTATTTCTTCCACTTGCATGCATATACTGTAGATGGTGCATTTGATTTAACACACTTGAGCATTTTATGCATTATAGTGTTGAGTTTATCATTAATGCATTGATTAAAGCAGATGATAAAACACAACTAATATTGTAATAAATATACAGTATATTGTTTAAATATGTACATATACTGTAAAGGAGTTCTAGGCCATATTGCTCAGTCCAACTACTGTATACAGGTTGATAAATGATGACAGAAGTAACAGGAAAAAGCAAAAAGACACTTCTATAAAATCAACCTGTCTCTTTTGTTGCTCCTCTGAAAACTGCTTCCAGCTGGTTTAAACACAAGAAAAACTGCCTTTTGCCACCTGTTAAACAAAATATGATAATTCATAAGCTCATACCTTCACAGTTTGAATACGTTCTAACGAAGAAGCTTCAGAGAGGTCTGATATGGAACCTTCAACACCCTCCAGCTGCTCGGCCATCTGGGACATGAGGTCCTCAAGTCGCTGCTTCTGGAAGTTGAAGTAGGTCAGCGTGTGTTTGGCCTGGTTGAACGCCTCCTGTGCGTGGAACATTTTCTTCTTCAGATCCGACTCCAGGACCTGGTCCAGTAAAAACAGGTAGCAGCACTTTAAAACAAGAGGCAGACTTACACAACACAAATCCTTTATTTGTCCTTTCTATTACAATGACACACACAAAAAGAGCAAAAGTCAAAGTAACATCTGTGTTTTTAAAACATTCTTTATTCTTTTTTAAATCTTAAATAATATCATGGTTTACTGATTGGTAAGCTGAGCTAAATATTTTTGTGTCTAGTAAGTTGAAAATATTTAAAAAGATGACAACTGATCATTATGAAAGAAATAAAATGCCATTATTACCATACCATACCATACCATTTTATTTATAAAGCACTTTAAACAGGAACAAGTCCACCAAAGTGCTGGACAAACAAACACGCAACAGGCAACACATACAATGAAGTACAACACGAAAAACATAAAAACATTGCAGATCATAAATCAAACGATCCAGTACACATCAGCTGGCATTGAAAGCGATGGAGTAGTAGTGAGTTTTTAACCGGGATTTGAAAACCGAGAGGGAGGGGGCCTGTTTGATGAGCAGCGGTAACTCGTTCCAGAGTCTTGGGCCTGCTACAGAGAACGCTCTGTCACCCCTGCGCTTAAGGCGAGTTTCTGGAACTATTAAGAGTACCTGATCCTCTGACCTCAAAGCACGTGGAGGGACATATGGGTGTATCAGATCCGAGAGATAGGCGGGGGCGAGACTGTTCAGCGATTTGTAGACATACATGAGAATTTTGAATTGGATTCGAAGATGAACCGGTAGCCAGTGAAGGGAGGCCAAGACTGGTGTAATGTGCTCTCTTTTGCGTGTGCTGGTTAAAAATCGGGCAGCTGCGTTCTGAACCAGTTGTAATCGTGCAATGGTGGCTTGACTGACGCCAAACAGAAGTGAATTGCAGTAATCAAGCCTAGATGTAATGAATGCGTGAATCACTGTCTCCAGGTGCTTTTTGGATAATATGGGCTTCAGCTTAGACAGACGCCTCAGCTGGAAAAAACAGGATTTGACAATCATGTTTACATGACTGTTGAGTTTCATGGAAGGATCCATTATCACTCCCAGATTTTTGACTTTTTGTTTTTCGGACAGGGGTAGAGCAGACAGGTCAATGCAGTGGTTTGAGGTTGTGTCATTGGGAAGGAACAATATGGCTTCAGACTTCTTATCATTGAAGCTTAAGAAATTTAAAGCCATCCAGTCCCTGATGTCAGCCAGGCAGTCGAGCAGAGGTTGAATAGAGCCTGTACCATTTTGTCTTAGGGGGAAGTAGATTTGACAGTCATCAGCGTAGAAGTGGAAAGGTATATTGTGTTTCCGGAAGATAGCACCGAGTGGCAGCAGGTATAAGGAGAACAAGAGAGGACCCAGGATGGACCCCTGCGGAACCCCCCATTTAAGAGCCGCCACTGCAGAAGTAAAATCGTTGATGGACACACAAAAAGACCTGTCAGAGAGGTAGGATCTGAACCAGTTTAGGGCTGATCCTGAGATGCCCACCCACTGCTCCAACCTAGCAATGAGGATCTCATGGTCGATGGTGTCGAAAGCGGATGTGAGGTCCAATAGGACAAGCAGCACAGAGTCACCAGTATCTGTGGATAGAAAGATGTCGTTAAAAACCTTCAGTAGGGCAGTCTCAGTGCTGTGGAGGGATTTGAAGCCAGACTGGAATAGCTCGGGGATAGCGTGATCCTCCAGGAAGCACTTTAGTTGAGTAACCCCTCGCTGCAGCCTGCAGGAAGGGGCGGGGTCGTGCCCGACGGACGAGCCATACCATATATGGAAGTAGCGCCATTGCACTCCGGAAATAAAGGGGGCGCTGTTTCAATGATCACTTACAAATTCCTTAAAGAAGCGGGTCAGCTGCTCAGCGGTGTTTCCAAGTACTGTAGAAGGTTGAAGAAGGGACACGTGAATGAAAATATTTTGAGGAATGATTCACAATGGAAACTTGGCAAAGTCAGCAGACCAAGTACACCTCGCTGCAGCAAACAGCGAGGGGTTACTCCAGCAGACGGTAATGATACTTTTTATAAGCATTTTTGTTATGTAGCAAATAAATATATTTATGTGAACTAGTAAAAATCGTAATTCCTTTAAGCTAAGATTGATGTTAGCATATGTAGCGTGCTGCATAGCGAAATCACGATCATAGTGCCTAAAAATAGATACCATTTTATAACTTTTAAAGTTCATTCTTTGTTTTCTTTCAGCAGATCCATGTATCTGTATGTAACATTCAAAAAGGGGAGATGTTACAACCTTATAGCAAAGATGACTCCTATAGATGTCCTCTTTGCTCCTACTCTGCTAAGGAGTCGTACAAGGTGGTGAACCATATTGCTAATACTGCTATGGTTCAACATAAAGGTTTGTAAAACACAATTTGATATTGCAAATACTGCTATGGTTCAACATAAAGGTTTTTAAAACACAATTTGATTAATACTAATGTTTGTGAAAGAGTTGTCAATTTTCTAATTTTGATGGTGTTTATTTGAATAGTTGTATGCAGTCCTAACTAATGTGAATTCTAAACCACCAAAGTTAAATCGAAATAAAATACTTTTTTCATTTTTAAAAAGTAAGGAGTAAGTAGGAAGTACACATAATTGAATTAAAATGTAAGGAGTAGAAGTAAAAAGTAGGCTGAAAAATAATTACTCCACTTAAGTAGAAATACCCAAAATTTCTACTCAAGTAAAGTAACAAAGTATTTGTACTTGGTTACTTGACACCTCTGACTGTTTCTGGCATAAATATGTGTACAAATTATGTATTTACTATTGTTAACGTTATTGATTTGATTTGGTTTGCAGAATTCTACATCTTCAGATGTGGTTTACCTTGTCACGGCGGCCCATCTCACTTTCATTGCCCATACTGTTTGTCAACACATGAGAAACGGGAGCGGTTTGTAAATCATTTAGTAAACCACACGATGACTTTAAGATCCCTGTCCAGCTGTGCAACAGCACAGCTACCTGTTCAGCCAGCTTCAACCAACATCCAGGCGGCCACAACAGCACCGCTACCTGTTCAGCCAGCTTCAACCAACATCCAGGCGGCCACAACAGCACCGCTACCTGTTCAGCCAGCTTCAACCAACATCCAGGCGGCCACAACAGCACCGCTACCTGTTCAGCCAGCTTCAACCAACATCCAGGCGGCCACAACAGCACCGCTACCTGTTCAGCCAGCTTCAACCAACATCCAGGCGGCCACAACTGCACCGCTACCTGTTCCATTTTCAAAGGCACACTTAAAGTCAAAAGACATTATTACATGTGAAATGTGCAGCTTGCCCTTGAAAAAAAGAAATCTTCGAGTTCATTTAAAAAGGAGGCACCAGAATAATTTGGTGCAGATTTCACAGAATCATCATTTAAGGAGTCAATGTGTGGATCCCAAAAAAGGTGTCTTTGCTGTTGAGAAATCATTTTACGGTCCATCAAACCCTATTCATGTTATAAAAAATACCTGGTCACAATTTCACAGATCAGAATGTGAGCTTGACAAGTGTACTGTTGATGCTCAGTTCGCCCAGCGGAGTGGGATTCTGCCTTTTGAGTGTGAACATATCCAGTCACTATATTTTTGCCCCCGTGCCACAGACTTTGAAGAATATCTGTCTGAATCTACTCTTGATATACTGGTTGAGAACTTGTGGTTCAGCACGCAGCGAAAGGAAGACCTTTTAAAGAAACAACAGGAAGCCATTGCAAACAGTACACCATTGTCAGTTCTTCTTAGTGTCTGTGGAACAGAAACTACATTTCACGTCTCTGTTTTTGAACCTAAAACGTCATTTTTTAGTAGACTTGGTAGGGTGATCGTTACCCATGACAACAAGAAAAACACCTGGCATTGTCCCTGCACAGATGGGAAGAAGTCCTGTACACACAAGGCTACAGCAAAATGGCATCTGTTTGAGAAAATGCCAGACATGTTTAAAACTGCAAAAAGTCCAGAGGAGGATGTTATGTGTGGTGCTGCTCCTTTGAACTGTGATGAGGAAAGTGCATCAATCACTGATCCAGCAACTGAGAGGATGATCAAGTATTTGATGTCACACAAGAAAATACCCGCTGATCTTCCTGAAACACTTATCATCAGCAGCAGAGATGCCAAGTCTCTCAATGGGTTCCCCACACATCTCATTCCATCTGAGACGGAATGCACAGAATGTGAACAACACACCACTCTAAGTGATCCACAGCTGGTATCTGCAACAGCAAAGATATTGACTTCATCTGGTGTAGTTACAGGTTTGGAAGTTATGGTGTGATTACAAGTAAAATTAATAATTGTGACTTGCATTGTATCAACTTTAGGTGTTTATTAGATTATTATTTATTTGTATTCCCTTTTAGGCATATCAACATACAGGAAGACCTGTCCTAACTGTAACATGGTGTATCGATATCAAGACTGGCAAGATGGCATCCACAATTTTGATGATCATATGCTACTGTCAGTACATTTGTGCCTTTCACTGAGAAATGCACTGCAGGTTAGTTCTTGTTTTTAATTTGTTGTGTAAAATTTAAAGTTCATGTTTATAAAATTATAACAAATGCAAAGTTTAGAATTTTTCATGTTTGGTGTTTTTTAATGTCTAACTGTGATTGTGCAATTTTGCTCCTATTATTTCTGTAGACTCACACTGCTGTAAGCCGTATCATTGAAATGATAGAATACACCGAACGGGAGAGCTTTCCTAACAAGGAGCGGGTCCTGCACGCATATCTATCATTTGAGGGTCTGACTGATCATGACTACCTTTACGCATGTGTTTCATGTGGTTATCATCCAGCAGTAGTAGTCATGGACCTCCATAAGAAAGGTGTTTTCAGCATGCCTGGTAAGTATTTAGCTTTCAGATCTGTAGTGATGCTTATACTGTTATAGAAAATGTTCAAGTCATCTGAAATGAAAATTTACAAAAATATCTAATACTTTATTTGTTACATTTCTGAAGTTAGTGAAATACCAAACCCACCTAAAAACTACAATGGAGAAGTGAACGCTAAATCCTTTTGGGACTCTCTCACCATGGAAGTTATTAGTCGTGGGTTTTATCCACGTAAGTATGTGCCTATTTAAGGTTAAGCTTTGTAAACATTCTGTACAACAAACAATTAAGTCTCCAGTGTGTCCAGCAATGTGGAAGAAATGCCTTAAAGAAACTTTTGTGTGTCTTCATTGTTTCAGCTGGCTGCAAGAATCCTTTTGTTGTAAAACCTACATACCACAACTGGTCCCCCTGGATTGGTCCACAGACAAGATAATCTGACATTTTGTTAAACACAGAGACTGAAAAAATCCATGTGCCTGACTGGAGCAGTGATGTAGAACAGTATCTCACAGAAGAGCG
The DNA here is from genome assembly GCA_038048925.1 of Garcialebias charrua. Classification (NCBI taxonomy): domain Eukaryota; kingdom Metazoa; phylum Chordata; class Actinopteri; order Cyprinodontiformes; family Rivulidae; genus Garcialebias; species Garcialebias charrua. Next base: position 21,742 of record JBBPBX010056210.1, read on the forward strand.
GCTTGCGGACGAGGTTCTCAATCTAAAGGTATGTTCACATAATGATGTTTTTACTTGTTTTCACTTAAAACATGAAATTACATTTTACCTACATTAAAATTATCATTTACAGGGGAGGTCAACTGGAGTAAATTCTCAGCATCTTACAGGGCAGAACACAGAAAACCCTTTGCTGTGATAACATGTTCTTCCTGCCAGAGAGTGTACAAAGACTGTGTGGGCTACACAGGAAATGGAAGACGAGGGGGGTACCTCCGCTACTACTCTGACGGTAAAGCTGGCCACTGCCTGGACTGTCAGTTATGAAATGTCTTTGGTTCGGTCCAGGCTCGAACCAGCAGACTGAGACAGCTCTGTTCATCAGGCAGTCAGGATGCTTAACACTCTGCCTGCTCTGCCCTTCCTCCCACTTGTACTGCCTTAATCACAAAAAAACTTTCACACATTACCACTCAACACAAAGTTTTTAACACTGGACTCTGTGTCATCAATACGGGTCAATCACTCAACTCACGGTCATGTGCTCATTCAGTTTGCACTAATTCTTATATTTGCACTAATGGTTGTATTACATTACTGCCTATAGTCATACTACTGTTTACATTCACTGTTGACATTTAATACTACTGTTTACATTTATTACTACTGTTTACATCTAGACTTTTTATATCTACACTACTGCTGATATACAGTATATATTCTTTTTATTAGCCTTATTGTGTAATGCCACTTTGTCTCTATACAAATATCAACTACCTCATACATATACTGTGTACATTAACCCCACATGCTGCTATGTCACTCTTTACAAATGTCAAATGCCAGAACCTTCATTTGTTTTATAGAAATACTTTTTATACTTTATACTTCGGGACAGTATTACACTCTATTTCATATTATGATTATGTTTATTAAATGTTGGTGTTTTGGTGTTGGTGAAACTTTTTATACTTTTATACTACTATGAAAAACTACTATGAAAAAACTCAGGACAGTATTACACTCTATTTCATATTATGATTATGTTTATTAAATGTTGGTGTTTTGGTGTTGGTGAAACTTTTTATACTTTTATACTACTATGAAAAACTACTATGCAAAAAA
>JBBPBX010056211.1:0-12864 GCA_038048925.1 Garcialebias charrua
TATATTATTATAGTGTGATGATAGCTGTAGCATCAAAAGGCTACATCTACCTGCTGCTACTGCATTTAGGACTCGTTCTATCGTGGTTTTTCAAAACGAGATTGGACATGACACACAATTGGTTGATTGATGGATGAGGTGCATGATCGGCATGACATTTTTATTTCAACTAAATTATTTTAAATGATTTGGTACCTGCTGCACCTCTGTGCAGCCCTTACTGTAGGATAAACTTCCTGTTGCAGCTGATCAGCTGTTCTCCGTGCAGAGCGGAGAAGTGGGTGTGGCCAAGAGTGCTTGCAGGTGGCAATGAGAGTGACAATGAGTGGACAACTTTGTGGAGTGGTGTGGACTGAACCACCTGCAACTCAATGTTGGAAAAACTAAAGAGCTGCAGGTGGACTACATGTGAAGTTCAACCCCCCAACCCTATCAACATCAAGGGTACTAAGGTGGACACTGTGGACTGCTACAAGTACCTGGGGGTCCACCTAGACCAGGGGTCTGCAACCTGTGGCTCTGGAGCCACATGTGGCTCTTTGGTCCCTCTGCAGTGGCTCTTTCAAGCTCTGACCAAAACTGACACAAAAGTGAATTTTATTAGTTGATATAACAACTGAAAGGGCTAATTTTAGCAATTTTTCCTGTAATTTTTTTAGCTAATATATGATTACTAGAAACATTACATGGGGTAAAACACACTCACTTTCACTTTTTGCTTCATTTCTTCAAAGTAGGCTGCATAATTTTTCTACAATAAAAAAAAATCACAGAAGAATGGATAGTTTATTGTTTTAGTTTTTAGAAACTGGGCAAAAACTATATATTTTTTCCTTCTTTACATGAATTTCGACTTTTATTTTGTCTTAGACTGTAAAAATATCAATAAATGTTAAAAGTCATTAGATATTTTTAGCTTGATAATATCCCCCATAAAAGCGCCCTCCAACAAACTTAAAGTGGTCCATGGGCCACCAGTTGAGAGGATTCCAGTTGTAGCAGGTGTTGTGGCTCCGGACATGTTTAATTTAGTGAACAAAAGGGCAGAAATGGCTCTTTTGATTGTAAAGGTTGCAGACCCCTGACCTAGACAATAAACTGGACTGGACAGCTAACACCAACACCCTCTAAGAAAGGGCAGAGTTGCCTTTTTCTTCTGAGGAGATTCGGGTCCTTTAACATCTGCAGGACCATGCAGCAGATGTTTTACCACTCGGTGGTTTGCAGAGTCTTCTACGCTGTGGTGTGTTGGGGCAGCAGGGCTAAGAAAGCTGATGCCAACAGACTCAATAAACCCATCAAAAGAGCTGGTTCAGTTCTGGGAGTGGACCTGCAGTCTCTGACAGAGGTGTCTGAGCAGAGGATGCTGAGGAAACTGCTCCAGATCACGAACAGCACATCACACCCCCTGCATGTCACACTGGACTCTTACCACACCACCTTCAGTCGTAGACTGAGACCACCAAGGTGCTCCACAGAACACCACATGAAGTCCTTCCTCCCAGTGGCTATCAAACTTTTCAACTCCTCCCCTTTTCTACACATAGGACAATTAAATTAATCCTGCACCACAATAAACTCTTTAATGTTTCTGTCTGCACCTGACCTGGTTTAGACCTTAATTGCTGCTATTTTTATATTCTCTGTTTCATGTGTATGTATATATATTAGGCATGTAACGAGATCTCGTTGTACGAGATCTCGCGATATTAAACTCCCGTGATATCTCTCGTTGAGAGGTAACGTTGTCTCGCGAGATGCTAATGCTAGCGCTAGCAGAGCCCCTAGCAAGTCAGCGTCACGGACAGCATGGCTTCGCCGGATGAAGTTGCTATAGAAGACGCCCCAACTACTGATGGAGGGTCCCGGTGCCGCCCGCAGACGCCTCTACATTGATGGAGGGTCCCGGCGCTGCCGACGCTGCCCCGAATGTAAAGACACGCGTGTAAACACCGGTGTGACCGGTGTTGCCAGATAGAGTCCCACCCACCCAAAGCACTCTTTACCCGCAAAAGTCAGAAGGAAAATCGCGGTGAACCGCCCAATCTGGCAACACTGGTGAGTGACGGCTGCAGATTCAGCGCTGATGCGGATATTTATGTTCAATTTTTGGAAAGTCCTGCGTGAATATCTATTTTTTTTAACAAAGTTGAACGTTCTAAGGTCTAAGGAGATTCAATCAGTAAAATGAAGACATCAGTTGGGTTTGTAATACATGTTAAAACAGAATAAAAGCCTTTTTGCGGCATAAAACCGATCTTTGAAGTTTTCTTGAACTAATGTTAAAATCTCGTCTCGTTCTCGCGAGATCTGTGATTTTCTCGTCTCGTCTCGTCTCGTGAGTTTTGTGTATCGTTACACCCCTAATATATATATATATATATATATATATATATATATATATATATAGTACCAGTATATATATACAGGTAGTCCTCGGGTTACGACGGTCTCGAGTTACGACGTTTCGTGGTTACGACGTATCTCCCATTTACTATGAAAAGCCTTATTTCGAGTTACGCAGTTTTACGTCATAAACGTGACGCAGCGGCAGAAGAATACAGTATTGTACTGTACGCTGTGCAGCGGCGGAGGAATACTGCACTGTACTGTGAACGCGGGTTTACGTTGTAAACGGAATGCGGAATACAGCGGATGGACCGGTTTTACGTAGTAAAAGTAGCGGCAGAGAAATACTGCACTGTACTGTGAACGCGGTTTGACGTCGTAAACGGAATGCGGAATACAGCGGATGGACCGGTTTTACGTCGTAAACGGAATGCGGAATACAGCGGATGGACCGGTTTTACGTCGTAAAGCAGCGGCGGAAAATATTGTACTGTACGCGGTGCAGCGGCGGAGGAATCCTGTACAGTACTGTACTGTGAACACGGTTTTACATCGTAAACGGAATACGGCAGATGGACCGAGGACAGCGTCACCAGCATCACAGTAGGCCATTAACTCCTTTTGCCCTTCATTAAGGCTCCCAAACGGATGTGGGTTTTGATAATTATGTAGGGTACTGTGTTAGGATAGGCTAAGTGCTTGGTAATACAGTACTGTACATGTATATGGTGCAGTATGTACGTATTTTCTGACTTACGTCGAAAATTGGTTTACGCCGCGTAGGAACGGATCTAGTCATAAGTCGAGGACTACCTGTATACATACCGTATACACAGTATATATTCACAGTATATATGCTTTGTACATGTATACAGTATATATGTATAGTGTGATTCCTTGTATGTTCCTTTGTACTGAAACTCTGGGACAACAATTTCCTGCAGGATCGATAAAATTCTAACTTATTTTATCTTAGCCATTTAGTTCTTATCTTTATGTATTTTATCCTGTGTCATTTGTTTATTTGTTTTTGCTGTACAGCATTTAGCCTCGTTGCTGTTTTTAAGTGCTTTATAAATAAAGTGGTATGGTAGCTAAAGATTCCCATGTATATATTAATGCAATATAAAATTACCGGTAATATAAATTTTTATCAAGCCATGTTTGCACGAACCACAAAAAAAAATTCAGAAGAGGGTTGAGAGAGAGTTTTTTTTTAGTTGTCAGAAATTCACTTTTTTCTTGGCCCCACCTTGATTAACCATTAACTCATCAATTTTGGGGAGAACGAAACTCAGTTTCCATAAACTGATGTTCAAAAAACCATCAACAACACATAATATTTGTTCATAACTTTTTCACAGAACCCTATTTAAAAATATCTGAAGAATCCCTTTAATTACTTTATATAAATAATACCATGTTTACATAAAAAAGAGATTTTACTAACTGAAAAGATGTTAAGTTTATGTGATTTGTATAAATGTATTGTACCTTGAATTGCTCAAATAAGATTCTGTTGACATGAGATAGTTATTTTACTGGATTAGGGTTGAAGTACTTGTGGGCAAACAGTTTACTAAAATAATCAATAATGTTTTATTGCTTTCAAAGAACAATGTAAATCTTTGTAGCTAATGGGTACTTACACTGTCACAAAAGACCTGAGACAGCAAAAGTCAAAAATATGTGTTTGCTAAGAAAAACAAAACTTTCTGCAAGAAATGATGTAAGTCCACTAGAATATATGCCACAGCCGTTTCAACGTTCATTATTTTCATTTTGCATATAAAAAGAACCTGAGAGCAACTCAATTTAGACTCGTTGAGTGATAACAAGATTGATTTAATTTTTAAAAAAAGAAGAAATTGACTCTGGTGGAAGGAAGCATTTCAGTTCACTACTCAATTTCCTAATTGACTAAGCCCAGGAGCCAGACCACAAACGGTCCAGTGACGGAGGTACAACACTTCCTTTGACCTCACAAAAGCACCATGTCATGCCCCAACAAATGACCTGAAGCTCCAACCACTTCCTACATTGCTTGAGAGAAAATCAGTAATTGGCATAATTTTTCATGAGCTCAACTGTAAAGATGGAATAAATGACATTGTTCAATAATGCATTACATGCATCTATAATCGACTTGGACTTTTTATCCACTAGGATATTCTCAAGGAACAGAGGAGATATAAAACAACCCTCATCATCTAAATGTTGGCCAACAGAAGTGCTGAAATGTATGTTTTAAATGTCCTGTTTGACATGTTTTTATTATTTTATTTTTATAATTCTTCGTGCGTGTGCAGTTCAATGTAATGAGTTCATCACTGATTTATTTTTCAGATTGCTGAACAATTCCAGTGTTCGTCCACATTATCAATAACGTGCAATAAAAAAAACATTTGGAAAGTTGCATCAAATAATTTTGAAGGAACTGAGAATGTGATGGCATGTTGAGTATACTGATGACCTAAAACATTTCCCACTAACTTTTATTAGTTATGAAACCTGAAAAGTACCACAGCAAAACATAAATGTACATCAAGTGATAAAAACATAAATAATAAATAATGCAAATAAAACACAAGTTTCAAAATTAAGATTATAAAGCAATAAAAATAAAAAATTGTGTAAGGTTGCTAATTTGGGTAAAAGTGAAATAACACTTTTTATTATTATTATTATTATTATTATTATTATTATTATTATTATTATTATTATTATTATTATTATTATTATTATTATTATTATTATATTATTATTGAAGATTCTTTATTATCATTTGCATTACTTGTGGTACATGAGGTAGAAAGAAATTGTGTACACAGGTTTCCAATTACACCCAAATATACTGGTAGCAAAAAAAGAATATAAAGTATAAAAAGAAACCGTACACAAGGATATTTTATATGCTAAACACTAATAATATAAATAATATGGTATGTTTATTATTATTATTATTATTATTATTATTATTATTATTATTATATTATTCTAGGTTCTTTATTAACATTTGCATTACTTGTGGTACATTAGGTGGAAAGAAATTGTGTACACAGGTTCCCAGTTACACCCAAATATACTGGTAGCAAAAAAAGAATATAAAGTATAAAAAGAAACGGTACAAGGATCTTTTACAGTACAGGGAACCCCCGACCTACGAACGAGTTTGGGACCTAAGAACCGTTCGCAGCTCGATCCGTTCGTAGGTAGGGGGTGAAAATTATATTAAAAAAAAAAATTATTCATTCATTCATTCATTCAACCTTTATTTATCATGCTAACGGAGCGCGCGCACACATTTAAGCATGTAAAGTAGTGTACTGTAATGTTAAACATTGCTATTCACATTTACAGAATAAATAAAAATATATTTTCTTACTTTGAGATGGTCAAAGCCGACATAGGTTGCCATGCGTTGATTGTTTTCGGGCCAAGCAGCGCGGGGGCCGGCAAGCCACCGCAGCTGCTCCAGACCTGTGTTAGCTAGCTGGCTAGCTTCTGCTAGCCAAGCCATGAGCTAGTGTTGGAGCGGCGGCGCGATCAATCTGCAGCTGCTGCTCCAGCCGCTGCTCCAGCCTGAGACGTCCACAGAGCTATTCCAGCTAGTAATTAATCCACATGATGCGATCCTGGTCACCAGTGTTCAAAAGGCCGGCTCCCGTGTTAGCTCCAGTGTTAGCTCTGGAGCTAGCCAGGCCGGAGGTGTAGCCAGGCCGGCCGGAGGTGTTCGCACGGCGGCCTGGCACGATCGGCGATAAATCCGCTGCTGCTTGAGACATCCACAAAGTTCACAGAGACGTTTCCAGCTAGTAATTAATCCATATGAAGCCATCCTGGTCACCAGTCTTCGTCCGGCTCTCGGCAGCTAACCTAAGATGGCGTCCGGTGTTCTACATTAATTTGTGACCGGAGACCCCAGTGACTGAACCTAAAATAGCGTCCGGTGTTCTACATTAATTTGTGACCGTGTAAACTGAAGACCTACTTCCTGTTGCCCAAGATTGCTCAAAAATTGCTCAAAAATGATCAGAAATGATCTTTTTTATCATAATTATTATTTATAAAGCCTTTAAAACAACCAGAGCTGCAACAAAGTGATGTACACATGAAATTAAGAACATTTAAACACAAAAAAAAAAAAAAAAAAAATTTTTTTTTTTTTTTTTTAATTCATATTTTTATTAAATATGATATGTTCGTAGGTCCCGTGGTTCGCAGGTCGATGGGGTCGTAGGTCGGGGGTTACCTTATGCTAAACTCTAATAATATAAATAATATGGTATATTTATTATTATTATTATGGTGCATAAGGGATGTCTTGACCCTATTCAGCTACTGGAACTACAAATATTAAGGCTGTTAAAGGCTTTTTATTGTTGATTTTTAAAACATAAAATCAAACATGTTTCAAAATTTTGTTTCTATTTTTAACGAGGCCACCAAACGTGGTCCTTATAGACAAACAAAGCACAATATTAAGAAGTTCTATGCAAGAACTTAGTTTATTTTTATTTTTATTGAACTTTCTTTATTTGCTCTCATTTTACTTTGTTCGGGATAGTTTTGAGCTGCAGAGTTGTTTCATACAGGGTTCTGTTTGATGACGTGATTCATCAGCAGTACCTGCAATGTTCCTGAACAACGTCATGTGACTCATTACACCACAACAGTCCTATAGTCAAAAACTGATCGGCTGATATGCTGCAAGAAATCATGATGTTTTATCTGAGTCACTCAATTCAACTCGAGCAAACAATCAGTGCAGCTGTATTGGTCCCAAACTAAAACCTGAATTCAAACTGAATTATCAATTGGGGCCTTTGAGTTGGTCATCATCAACTCAAAGCACATTAAAGTCACACAGAGCGTACTGAACTCTTTGACGTGCCATAGCCACGTTTAGTCCTTTCTGCTCGCTTATGTCATGAACATGAAGAAAAAGCAGGAATGGCAGAGAGCAAACAAAAGGAGGCAAAGGGAGAATCAGAGAGACGGTGGGACGGATTCAGCCTCACATGTTTCAGATGGCTCACGTATCGCATGTGTGCAGCGAGCAGATCCATCGTCTGAGTTGTCATCGCCACCCCAGTGGGGGAACTCGACACTGCCGGGTAGCCTAGCGGTAACAATGTGGCAGTGGGATCTTTGGGTAATTAAAGCTACTCTCAGCTCTGTACCCTTAGGGCAAGTCTGCCTAGAATGTGGAGATCTTACCTGTAACCTGGCTCACTCAAACTCAGGGCTAACAGAAGCTGAGGCAATTTTCCTATTCCTACTGTGCACTAAGAGCATCGGTGTGATTGATGTATGCAGTGCATGTCGGCAGCAGCTAAAAATACAACTGACCTGCAAACGACCCTAAATTAAAATGTAAAATATGTGTACAAAAAATAAAATGAAATTTGAAGGCCTAACACTTTTTGAAGGTATGCCAGAGTTTTAAACTATGCAGAAAAATCAGAGGAAGTTCTGATTGTGGTGAGTTGTAGCCGTTTTGGTTGAACCTGGAAAATAACCTCATGAGCAACCCCATGAGATGTCATGCTCAGAGTGTGTGTTGTGAACGTGTGTCTGCTACCAACACATCAAATGTGAACAAAATACAGGTGAGTTATGGTCTGTGATATATGTTGGCTAATACTGTAGTTTGCTGAAGCAACCGTCTTGAGTTGGATGAACTCCAAAAGTTCATCAGTTGGAGATCCAACACCCAGTGAATGCTTTTCAGCAGATTCATTCAAATTTATCTTTTGCTTCTTAAGATATTTTGCTAACAGACAACACAAACACCCTCGCACAGACTAAAATAATCATAGCCGTCTTGTCGTTCAGCAGAGGGTGGCAAAAGTAAAATCCCATTTTTATTGTTCATTAAACTTAAACGAACACAGTTAATATTTTGAATGCAGGCAAACAATAATCGTCCACTTTGTTCGGTGTGAGTAAGCACTTCCACTGATCTGATCTGCCCGGAGGCAATACACCATGCACGGAGTTAAATGACGCTCGAACAATTTGCTCTCATGAATATTAAGCAGAGCTGTGACAGTAGAAAGAGTTGGCTGTGCGCAGGCGGCTGATCCACTCTGACAGATCTGTCCTCTGATGTCTTAAAGGGCTGCTAACACTAAAACAAGGACCCCCCCCCCCCACACACACACACACACACACACACACACACACACACTTTCCTCTTTTATCAGGCCTCAGATACAGTGACTGCCTGTCTCATCAAGGAGAAACCAGAGACCCCGGCCTGCTTCTCAGTAAAACTGAGCAATAAAGACTCTAATGTCTAAATTATGCTCCTGCTGCCGCTGCTGTTGATGAGGATAAGTGCGTGAGATTGGATCTGATGAGGGATTATATTGTAGCAAATTATAGCAGCTCCCTCTGCTGCTGCTGATGATGAATAAAATCCTCCACGATGGTAAATCTAATATTGCTGTGTGAAATAAGTATGCTCAAAGATGGAGGGGAAACCCGTGTCTGTGACTAATAAAAAACAATAATAAATTCCAGGTGCTGCAGCAGAAATGTACTACGTATTTAGAATAAGTTGGATGTCAGCATGCACACTAAAAAACAAACAAACATTGCTTCTGATCTCCAACAGTCAATAATAGTAGGAAAAAGTTATTCTTTATGCTCTGTTTTTTCAAATAATGTCATTTTCGAAATTTACCAAGAACTGAGGGGGGTCTCACTGTGACAGCGTGGTGCTTACATAAGAGTGTACAGTATTTTCTGGACTATAGGTCGCACCTTTATACAAGTCGCTTTGTCCAATTATTGTCAATAAATTGGAAAAATCCATGAACAGGTCGCACCTTTGTATAAGTCGCATCTATTATGCGTCACCGCTACGCAACGCGTCAGCGCGTCATTTGCCCTGCTGAAAACGACGACCACAGAAGAATGCACGGAAGGACTTTTCACAAGATTAACACGGTAAAAACAATTATTTGTCTGCTGAAAATTATAGCAAACATGTGTCTTAGCTTAACCGTTCCTTAATAAATTCACGTAATGGTCAAATCTGCTGGATTTAAATTTTTTCGCTTTGAAAAAGTACAAGGAAAAACAACGAAGCTAACCGCGACACATTTACGTCTATAAAACATCAAATTTTATCTCAAATAACTCCAACAGCTAACAGTTTGTAAATGTACATCTAGTGATTACTTTCTGTAAGTTTGAAAAAAATCTGCTGTGTGGTTTATGAGCTATTTGCTCAAACGTACAAGGAAAAATCAACAAAGCTAACCGCGACACATTTACGTCTATAAAACATCAAATTTTATCTCAAATAACTCCAACAGCTAACAGTTTGTAAATGTACATCTAGTGATTACTTTCTGTAAGTTTGAAAAAAATCTGCTGTGTGGTTTATGAGCTATTTGCTCAAACGTACAAGGAAAAATCAACAAAGCTAACCGCAACACATTTACGTCTATAAAACATAAAATTTTATCTCAAACATCTCATAAAGCTAATCAGTTGTAAATATCCATCTAGTGATTACGTTCTGTAAGTTTGATCAAAATCTGTCCTGTGGTTCTTGACCTATTTTGCTAACAAACACTGAGCTAACAGCGAAGTAGCTAGTTCATACCTCCAGAGCAGGAGCCGGGCTGCGACAGAGTGAATCCGACCAGAGGAGGCTCTCGTCGGACACATGAGGTGGGAACGGTTGGTGTACCCTAGCGGACAAAGGTGGTACTGCACCCCTAGCAGCCGAAAGTGGTACTGCACCATTTTTGCCAAAATGGAAAAACAGTCATATCTGAGCCAAAAATTGGTCTAAAAATATGGGAAAAATCCATAAACAAGTCTCACCTCTCTATAAGTCGCAGGGCATGCAAATTAGGCAAAAAGGTGCGACTTATAGTCCGGAAAATACGGTAAGCACCGTAAGCATAAGCGTGAGCTTAGGAGACATGTGGAGAGACGTACGGTAAAGTTCAGGAGTACAATTTAGCAAGAGTGTACTATCAGTCATTTTTTTAACCTCTTGGATTTAATGTGGCCAATGTGGTATGAAAATATTCTTTAACATTATTTGCAGGTTATTAATTAGCTTATGGCCCATTTACTGCCTGAGTTTTTGTGTATTGTTAAAGTGTTATTGAGTGTATATGACTGTGACACATTGGCGTCAGAAGTATTTGTAATTTGTAATGTGGGGGGTCTTCCCATGGAAATTTTTTATAAAGTAGATGCCATTTCCTGCATTTTGGTGTAATTTGACAAGCTGTTAAACATCTACCTACAGAAGTAAACACTTGATTCAACAACTATTTTGGAATAGCTTGACAAACATATCGCCCCTGTTGATAACTGCTGGCACTAACGTTGCGCTAAGCTACCAGCACACAATACAGATGCGTTAGCTATGATGCTACAGACATAGCACTCCATTTCTCTATTGCATCCTAAACCCATAGGAGGACATAGGAGGATCTGCGGTGGAAGTGGTCTCCAGCTACAAGTCCTTGGGTGTGCACCTGAATGATAACCTCAGCTGGAGCAACAACACCACCAGCCTGATCAAGAAAGCTCATCAGAGACTCTACTTCCTCAGACGGCTGAGACGAGCTGGTCTGAGCAGCCCAGTTCTCACCTCCTTCTACAGGTGTGCAGTGGAGAGCATCCTGTGCTCCAGCATCAACGTGTGGCATGGAGGCTGCACAGTTGCAGAGAGGAAAGCTCTACAGAGAGTGGTGAAGGCTGCACAGAAGTCTGTTGGAGTCAGTCTCCCCACCATCACAGACATCTACACCTCCAGATGCAGGAAGAGAGCCACCTGCATCATGAAGGACCCCACTCACCCAGCACACACACTTTTTGCCCCTGCTCCCCTCAGGAAGGAGGTTGAGGAGCATTAAGTGTAGAACCACTAGACTGAGGAACAGCTTCTACCCTGAGGCTGTTAGACTCATGAATCTCTAACCAGAATAATTACTGTGAAAAAAATCACATCATGTTGCTGCTGATCTGTTTCATGTTGCTGCTGATCTGTTTCATGTTGCTGTGTTCATTCATACTCATCTGCTCACACAGATTCATGTTTGTGCTGCTGTTTGGCATATTGTTTTTGTACTACTAGTGATTAGCGTATATTTAGTTTAACGTTTTTCTTAGTTCATATCTTATAACTTATTACTGTTTTTCTTTTACATTTTATTATTGGATGTAACTGGGACCCTGTGTACATAATTTTGTTCCACCACATGTGGTGCATATGACAAATAAAGAAACTTTGACTTTAGTTTCAGACCATATTGATACTAACATGATGGGATCAATACCTGAGTTTGTTTCTCCGTTCAGTACATTGTTCCTGTTCCAGAAATGCAATGCTGTGCCAGAGTAGCTGGCAAGAGGCAAGGTCAAACTGGATGAAACAAGCATGTCAGATAATAATTTTATTGCGTCTGCCCAACACCTTTAAAATTGATGCACACATGCTAACATGTATAGCATCCATTATTACATCTTTAAACACAGCGTGTAATGTCACATTTTGTTCTGCGCATGAATTCACACACAACGCGGCTCAGGATAGCTAGCTACAGTATCTGCCTCAGTAGGCTAGGTAAAGAGAAGACAGGCTAGCAATACAGATGAACACAAAATGGCTGGTCCAGGTGTACTTTTATCCCTTTAAGAATCACAAAGAATCTAGAGAGTAAAGTTATAGAAAAGTAAAGAAAAAAACATAATGCTAATCTCATTTGCTTCTACAGTATTTGGTATTTTCAATATTAAGTTAGAATACTGTATATGGTATCAATCACAGGTCAGCAGCTAGTGATTGATAGGATTTTTGACATGTTATTTTGCACTGTTTTAGGGAATGGTGGCACAGAGGTTAGAGCAGGTGGGCCTGTGATTGGAAGATCACCGGTTCACCTCCCGGTACCGACAACATCAAAATGTGTGGGATAGGTGAAACACCCACACCTGTCTCCGACGCCCTAGAAAGCAGCTCTCTGCTACATACGGAGGGCTGTGTGACCCTGGTGGTCTGTGGTTGTGTCAGGAAGGGCATCTGGCGTAAATATTATAAAATGCTATGTGTCCGTGTGACTTAATTCGCTGTGGCAACCCCTAAAAATGAAGCAGCCGAAAGAATTTAGCACTGTTTTAGGCTAGTTGGTATATGAATCAGACTTTTCTTTTAATTACAATTTGATCGTATTTACGCAACTTCCGGTCGTTTCCGGTCGCCATTTTACTACAGTACTGCGGTCAATGGAGCTCTAGACGCTCCTGTCAGCTGGCTTTAGAGGACCGTGTGTCCGTTCAGGGTTGCCTCATACGGATAAATTTGCTGGAAACACTCGGTCAACTCTGTGGACGTCTCAGGCCCGGAGGAGCAGCCGCCGATCGCCCCGTGATCGCTCTAACAACGCCGCCCGACATGCTAACGACAGCAGCTAACAGAGCGAAGACACCGAGCCGACATGCCGCGGAGGGGCCATCTGCGGCCGGGAGCTCGCCGCA